>JAPSES010000081.1:3103887-3117551 GCA_029822895.1 Maxillicosta whitleyi | reverse complement strand
TAGTAATAATAATAAAAGATATTGCACATCTCGTATTTGAGTAAAATAATACAATAGATAAGTTTTGTTTGTTTGTTGTTTTGTTTTTTTTTGTTTTTTAAATTGAGAAATAGCAATACATGTTGAGATTATAACCTATGGATTATGTCGACAGTTTTGATTTTCCAATAACCATGATTTTAATTGTTTATTACTTGTTTAGTTACTTGATGAAATGAGGTGAAATGAGAGGTCGTGACTATTGTTCAGGAGCAGCTGTTTCACTACCAGATGTTTACATCAAAAATAATGCATTTGTGCATGTGACAGTTTGGAACATGGGGGGGATGTTGCACTTGGAGGAGGTCTGCGCTCTCCGGGTGCTTTTCTAGTGTTAAAATGTAGTCACGATGGATCTACAAAGACACAAACTGTTTAGTAAAAGGCAGAACAGTGTTAAAATTAAATCAAAATTCACATTTTACTGTTAAAGGGTAGTTCAAAATATAAATATTTTTCATAGTACAATGTTATTTTTTTCACATTAGACCAAAAAGAAAATTAGTACTTGTTTTTATTTCTATATTATTATGTTATTATTTTACTTGAGATCACATTGGTCTGTATCTGGTTCCTGAACCAAAATGAGTTAATTCACAAATTCATCCCCCGGGCCGCATTGGACCCTTCAGTGGGACACTTTTGGCCCCCGGGCCGCATGTTTGACACCCCTGCTCTAAATGATACGCCCTGACTTGGGGTTTTGTTGTTGCTGATCTGAGCTTTTCAACAGTGTACTGACTCCTCCCGTCCTGTAGGTGGAGGTGTTGTTTTCATATCTGGACAAACACATTGTTGTTATTTTCCCTGTGTCATCCCTCTGTTGGTCCTGTGGGACATGGATCAAAAGGGTGTTTCAAGGTCCGCTTTACTTGTATGTGTGCTATTTGAGTGTACGTTATTTCTGACAGTACTATAGCAAAAACCTCCACACAAAGTCCTTCTGCATCATGGCTGTGGGAGCCCTGCCAGGATGAACCCGGTGACTTATCCCTCAGACGATGTTCCTCTCACCTCCCCTCCACATCCTGGATTAGATTTCACAGCACCTTTCCACTTTGCTGAAACCACCACTTTCCAAATGGGAAACCGACAGGGTAACAGATGAGGATGACAATGTAATTTGAAGACATTAGGAAATAAGAAGAAAAATAAACACACAGGAATACATAAAAACATGGCTTCTTTATTGGTTGTTCCAGGGTGGTGAGGCCCTTAAAATAGGGCTTTTACCACAATTTAAAAGGGCTGAGCTTTTCCACGCTGATAGTGGGTGTTTTCAGGCTAAATTTGACGCGATTACTGCAAAAGTCCAAAGCAAAATGTTAAAATTTCCCCCCATTTGGAATGAAGGTGTGTATGAGGATGGACTGATGTAGAGGATAAAGGGGGTAACAGTTCATTTTTTGCCTCCTCCTGGGCAGATTTACTTCTTGGCTTTGCCCTGAGCGGCCACAGCCTCCATGGCCTTCTTTACGGTTTCCTCGTCACCCAGGAAAGACATGGGCTTAACGGGCTTCAGGTCTGCGTCCAGCTCGTACACAATGGGGATTCCTGTGGGCAGATTCAGCTCCATAATGGCTGCATCAGACATACCTGGGGAGACGGAGCAGACAGGTAAACATGCAGATCAGCAGACGGAACAGGGGGAGTGTAACCGATAGCATAGGAGGCTGTCTGGACGGGAAGGACACGTGGTCTATAATAGTGTTAGTGGGCTTCAGCCTTCCTTAAAGATGATTGGATTTTTATAGAATAGGAGGATTTTATTGTGATTAAACAGGTGTACAATGAAATTAAAAATGCAACTCTTTTGTGGTGCAGAGTGCAAGTAAGGGAGGTAGATAGAAAAAAAGAAATGTATAAATATCAGTAAGAAAAACAAGCACGACAACCAACAAACAGAGAATTATATAGGGTAATATATATATATAATTATTACTACATTTATTCATGGATGGAAAAAGTTTCAACAAAATACAATTATATTTTATTAATAATATATTCTGAAACCCAGGAGAGTATACATTTTGGCTTTTTTACATTAAATAATTGTCTTGAAGTTTTTCAGATGCACTTTTTTTTGTGAAAAGTCCTTTGCAGTGGTCCTTTTTTGTAAAACTTGTGAGTATATATGCAATGTCCTCAGTCCCTTCACTCAAAAATATTCTTTTAATGGAAAAAATACTGAATACAATACAATGTGATCCTGCATGGAAAACCCTGTTAGTTAAAGTAATCTGTTTATTTAGTCTGTTTAATATAAAATGACACAAGTGTCAGTTTGTGAGCAGCATTTTTATACTAAATCTGAAGACAAATTAAAAAGATAAAAACTAAATTATGTACAACTCTTCTTTATGGCGTTTTTTCCTAATCATTTGATGATGTTAGAATTTTTATTGGGTTAAAATCTTTTTGAGACAGAGGGAAATATTTTAACTTCATTTAGTGAAACTGTTTATCAGCAGTGAAAATTATTAAATTATAAAAAAAAAAAAAAAAAGCCTAATCTTGAACAATGTGTTGTACATTCGAAACTTGTTATTTTATTCATTGTGTAAAAGTGACTGAAACTGTCCGACAAATGTGTTGGAACACATGCCCCAGAATAAACATGTGTGAAACAGTGTTTAATACATGTGTCTGCTGCCCAGTGTTACATCAGAAACGGACTGAACTGACTTAAGGTTACTACTTTTAGACATTCTGAACTGTGAAATCTACCTTTCCTAACTATGACCTTTGCCACTGCCCTTTAGACTCTGGCTGGGTGACGCCCTCATCCACGTCCACCGCTCCTTCACAACGTACAACCTTTCTTCATAAAGGTCGTGACTGTAACGGGAACCGAGCTCATGACTGTCTGCCCTGTCCCTGAGCTCTACAGTCCTGAGGGCTATTTTTATGCACTGTCATTCACAACTGTGTGTGTGTGTGTGTGTGTGTGTGTGTGTGTCTGTGTGTGTGTGTGTCTGTGTCTGTAAAGAATCTCACAGTGATTATTTGGGTCTTGGTGTTGTATGCGAACACACACAGATCTTTTTGTATAATTCATTATTGTTCCAAAATTAGAACATGACCCATTTAGTGCTGTTCATTTACCAGGGTGCTGTCACTTCAACCTTCTTCTCTTTGCCTTTTTTGTTTGTTTTTGGGTAAAACTTTGCACACCTGACAACTGTAATACTCACCCTCTAAGTGCTTGACGATGCCGCGGAGGCTGTTGCCGTGGGCGGCGATGATGACGTTTTTCCCGGCTTTGATTTCAGGGGCAATGACTTCATTCCAGAAAGGCAGGGCACGAGCGATGGTGTCCTTCAGTGATTCACATGTGGGCAGCTCACCAGGCTTCAGGTTCTTGTAGCGCCGGGACTGAGGGTAGAACGTAGAACAGAAGTGTTTACTCCCACTGAAGTTATATAAGTGATAGATTGTGCCGTCTGCTTTTAGATTTACAGTATTTCATCTTTCCTCGTCTTACCTCGCTGATGATTTTGTGGTAAGGGTGGTCCTTCTCCATGGGTGGAGGTGGGATGTCAAAGGAACGGCGCCAGATCTTCACCTGCTCCTCACCGTGCTTCTCAGCCGTCTCGGCCTTGTTGAGTCCAGTGAGGCCTCCGTAGTGGCGCTCGTTCAGACGCCAGCTACGAATCACAGGCAGCCACATCTGGTCGGTCCCCTCCATGATGGTCCACAGGGTCTTGACAGCACGTTTAAGCACGGAGGTGTAGCAAACATCAAACTTGTAGCCTGCCTCTTTGATGGCCAGGGCTCCACGCTTGGCCTCCTCCATACCCTTCTCACTGAGGTCAGCATCGAACCAGCCGCAGAAACGGTTCTCCTGGTTCCACGCGCTCTCACCGTGGCGAACGATAACCAGACGATGAACAGCAGTCATGATGGCAGTGTTTCTCTTGAGTTTACCTTAAACTCTACACAACACACTCAGTTGTGCGCTCACACTGGCTGACCAACAGTGGGCCTACACCAGCATACCAGACTCTTTTTATAGCAGCGTGGACGGTGGCTGTGCAGAGCAGACAGGCCCCCTTCACGTTCCACCTATGAGACACATGGACACTGTGATGGACAAATGGGCCCGGCCAACAGGGCCAGGGCTCCGCTGGGTTGGGAGGACATGTGGTGTCTGGGAAGGCCAAAGGTTAGACATTAGGCCAAAATAGCAACATGACTTTTAAACTGAGATCCGTGGAACAAAAGTGTAAAGATCAGAGTTGGCAGCAGAGAGGTGAACACTCTGAGATGAACAGCTTCATCACATGAAGACAAACAGCATATTATTGGAATAATAAAGATAATGAAACCCTTAGATCTGCTTGGTTGTAGCTCTGATGTGGAGAACAACCCCCTAGTGACAGTTACTGTTTACTGTTAAAGCACAGCTGCATACAGAATAAACTTCCTCTGTATAAAAATGATGCAACCAGCTGACTGTTCGACCTGCTGCCACAGCTAAGTACAGTAACAATAGCCTTCAGTACACTTACTACACTTAGTGCTGTTGGTATAGATTAAAAACTAGCTAAGGGAATTATATACATAGAATAAAAAGTGATTTGGAGCATTCTTTGTGCAAAGATCCATCCAAAAATATCTTATACTGTCAAGTTTCAGGCTTGTCTCTTGAATGGTTAAAGTCTGCTATGTCTTCCCACCACCTCTAGGAGTTGCTCTGGTATAATTTACACAAATGATTTCTTAACATGCAGTAGTAAATGTTCAGTCCACTGTAAACATATAAATACAATGTAATAAAAGTCATATCTTTATGCCAACTTATTTAATGTCAAATAAGGTACTTTTATTTGATATAATATGCCAACAGCTTCCAGCTGCACACAGTATATAGCACTGGCTCCAAACCAAAAGGTCATGGTTCTGTCCTCTTACATAATACAACATACTTTAATTTTACTGTGGTCACGGGTTAGGCGTGTGTTATGTACAGTAGAAATATGTCAAATTTTGTGGGAGAGTAATTGAATATGAAGCCAAATGTCCTGCAGTACCACTGATGTGAAATCTGTACTGTACCAAAATGTAATCATACACACAGGATGGAGATAAATGTGCTGATAAAGCTCAAAAACTAAGCCACAATGCCAAAGCTGTGCTGTCAAACAAAATCAATGTCTCAATCAATCCATATATAGAGACGGAAAGAAACACTATAGTCCAAAAATATAATATTAATGGAACTCCAGGCTTAATGCCAAACTGGGACATGGGTTCATTAATATGGACTGTTTTTTTTTTTCATGTTCTACAGAGTAAAATAACTTCCTCTGTAGGTATGTAAAATGTTTAGTTGCTTCTTCTTTTGCAGCATAATTAGTTTACTAATCATGTCCTGACACTGTGACAAGACAAGAACACAATGATCAACCAAACATGACAAGGTAAAAGAGTTTATGATAAATATAGTATAGATCGTTATGGCCTCTAACCCAGTGTTTTTCAGCCTTGGGGTCAGGACCCCATGTGGGGTCTGATGGAATTCACACGGGATCACCTGAAATTTATAGTAATTGATTGAAAAAAAAATTGTGAGGCTGAAACTGAAGCTCTGTGGTTCTGTTTATCTGTCACATGTTCACTGTGGTCAGTTTCAGATGCTGCAGCTCTTTCATAGTTTGAGTTATTGTTTGTTCAGTATTAATTGTCAGCCTTGTAAGAATAAACTGGACTGACTCTACATATTCTGACCAAGGAAAATAAAATTCTCATTTTGTGCTTTAATCTGAACCTGGCTTTTCTGCCTCTGTCCATAATAATATATATTATATAGACTAAATGTGTCTAAAATTAATGTTTATTTGCAACATAGTGTCATAAACTATTACATGATCAAAAGCAAATTCATTTTAGGAAAAAAATATCTCAGTTTTGAATGTCTGGGCTCACAACAAATTTGTCTTTGAAACAGTTTACAAAGGTCTAATCAACGTAACCTTCCTCTTGTTTTAGGATCGACATTAACCTATTTTTGGTTTTAAACGCATAAAAGAACCACATAAAATGTATTTATTGATCAAGGCTTTTGACTTTGTCAGGAACATATACTTAAACTACTTTTTTTTTTTAAATGTCACTAAATTATAAAATGCTCTGGTTGAAATTATGTTGTTATGGTTGGTTTAGACCAAGTTATAAAAATAAGATTATAAGCAATAATTCGAGCCAAATGTGCACTGACAGCCAACACACTGACAGCCCGCTCCTCTATCAATCATACAAACTTTTACAGATTTGCATTTTGCTTTGTTATCCAGCTTACCTGCACAAAAACAAAGACAGGCATGTTCACACATGTGAGGTCACTTCAGTATAGATTTGGTGCCTGCAGAGTGCACATCAAGAGCTATACTGACAAAAAATGCCCAGAGGGTCACACCAAAATTATTAAAACCAATATTTTCATGGATAAGGAAGGTAACCAAGAGATGAGAAACAAATTGGATGATAGATCATTTTTTTTAATTTAGTGTATTTTACAGCTGATTTAAGATGTCGGTCAAAACTGATCCATTAACATTAGCGTCACTGAATGAACAGGTGCTTTATCAATAACAATTTTAATTTCTAAACTAAGCCTTCACAACAGTCGGCTTCCCACACAGAATATGTGGCAAGTGATTTAATTTGTGTGGGAAGACAAGTTAATGCCCAAGTCACTCTGGCTCATTTCTCCCGGCCTATAAAACCTCTTGTCTGTAAACAATCGCCCTGCTGCAGATTGTCAGATTGCTGTTGGGTTGGGGGGAAAAGTGTACACAGGGGAGTTTGTGTGATCAAAACTGTTACGATGACTCAGCCTGCAGTACAGTCCATGCAGCTTTCACTGAAGTCCCCCACCTCCCACTGCCACTGCCTCTGTTTTCACACATAGTGCTGTTGGTAGGTACTGGGGGCCTTTGCTGCATAGGCATATTACTGGAGCACATATTATAGATCATGCACAAAAACACACACACTTAGTGCTTCATACGCATACACAAACACAGATAATGCTGCAACCCACTGCAATACACTTGTTCTGTGCATGGACTCCAGTCTCCTATCAGCTGCAGGATATTTCTCTCATCTTTTACTGATCTGCTAAAAAAAAAAGAAAGAAGAAAGAAAGCATATTCAATTGACAGAGGAAAAGGAAGTGCATGTCAGCAAATGGGTGTTATTGATCTGTCATATTATCTGCGCTACATATAAGAGGAACTGATCATCTTTAAAGGTACAACTTGACAAAAGAAGAAGCTCCTACGGTAATTCTGTTTTTGTTTTTTTTCCATTTACTCTGTGAAACGTTGAGTACAAAAGAATATATCACATATACAGATAGGGTCAGATATTCATGTGTTGAGGCCTTGTATAAGTTATTTTTCAACATATTCACATTCGCAGTCCACGCATTTATTCCAGCCGCACTGCAGTCCTTGAATCCTTTTGAAGTTTCATTTCAAAAGGCAAGAAAAAGAAATGACTCACAGGCAGATACAACCTTGTCATTTCTTTAACCGTCTTCTTTCCAGCCAAATGTTTTGTTTTTCTCACGTTACAAAACAAAAGTCAAACAGTGCCAAATGAGGTGAGTATGGTGGGTGGTCAACCAGGGCAAAACTACACACCGCAACCGTGGAAACTGCTGACTTGAGAGCTGGAGTGATGTCCTGATACATGATATGAGTAATGTTTAAAGTCATCTATTAGCTATAGCAAATACAGTACAACTCCACCTGGAAACAAATGTAAAAATGCTCATCCAGTGAGTCGAAGTAAATAGATGTTGGTTTCATCAATTTAACATCCATGTTTCATATTTAACTTCTGAACCTTTACATCCTCATTTGGACAGAATAGCTCAGGCAGTTTTGACATAAGAAATGCAAACAGATGCAATTTCAACCCATCCTGGTGAGAGCAGTTAATTCTGCACAAAACGATGCCTTTTAGTTCATTTCGATCTCCTTTAATTGCATTTATAACCTAAAGTGCTTTGCCATAGCCTCACATGACACATGACTGACCTCGTGCCCCAGCCACTATGAAGGCACACGTCACTGCAGGCCTTTTGAGGTCATGGCTGTTGTTCTCTTCTCCACCACTAGGAGAATAGCTGTGTCACTGCTGTGGAATCAGGACATCCCCCTCCTTCCCTTTCTCCTGCAGTGAAGAAAACACGACTTACATTCAAATATGTTTTAAGCATTTCATGTATAAATGCTATGTTTGCCTTCTATGCAGAATGTGCCACTGCTCTGTTCACTATTTATGGGTAAAATCCTAGTGTCATGTCAGTAGCACTAGAGGTTTCTATCTTTGCATCTGTTCTTTTATTTTTTTTCCCTGCACTGTGGTAAACTGTGATGTTTTCATAATAACATGTATTAAAAACAGTCTTTCCTGGGTGTTGATGTTCATATAAACTTTGTAACTAAACAAACAGGAAAGTCCAGTCTTGAATTGGATCATTTGGTCACCTTTTCTCACCAGCTATTTCTTCGATCTGTCCTTAACCCTCACTATTTTCAACTATTCCACCCCCACTAATTCCCATGGTTCCTCTCTCTCTGTCTCTCTTTTTGCCATTGCAGTGTAAGACTATCAAGCCTGCATTGTCAGAGTTTGGGGAAAGCGCTTGCGTCAGAGCTCACTGTCTTGCTATAAAAGCGCACTCTGCTGCAGCAGTGAGCAGTCGAGGCTTAAACCTGAGCCCTGCATACACCTCCACACACACATACACACACACCCCCACACACACACACACAATAAGAGGAGAGGGAGAGCAGCCTGTCCTCCCAATACTCAGCCATGAGTAGCATCGGATATGACCCCTACTATTCCACCTCTTCATACCGACGGTGGTTTGTGGAAGCTCCCCCTCGTGTGGTGGTGACCAGAGGGAGGACCCACTCCGTCTACTCTTCCCATGCCTCCCCGTTGTCCTCATCCCGTCAGCAGTACTCTTCTCCCAGCCGGGTGCTGCTCTCCTCCTCCTCAGCACCAGCTTCTTCGTTGGAGCTGGAGCTCAGCCAGGCAGCCCAAATCAGCTCAGAGTTCCGCACCGTACGCACCCAGGAGCGCTCCCAGCTGCAGGACCTCAACGACCGATTTGCCGGCTTCATTGAGAGAGTGCGTGAACTGGAGCAGCAGAATCGTGCTTTGGAGGCAGAGCTGCTGCTGCTGAGGCAGAGGCACACCGAACCGTCCCGCCTGAGAGCACTGTACGAGCAGGAGGCCCGGTCCTTGAGAGCGGCCGTAGATGAGGCCAGGGCAGAACAACAGGCTGTGCTCAGCCAAAGGGAGCGACTGGAGCAGACCCTGAGTGCCCTGCAAGGTCGATATGAGGAGGAAGTGCTGGCTCGTGAAGAAGCTGAGGGTAGGCTGATGGAGGCCCGTCGTGAGGCTGACCAGGCTGCCTTGGCCAAAGCCGAGCTGGAAAAGAGTGTTGAATCTCTGCTGGAAGAGCTGGCCTTCCTCAAGAGGATTCATGAAGGAGAGCTGGCCGAGCTCCAGGCCCAAGTCCATCTGGGGGTCCAGGTTGCAGTTGAATCTGAGGCCGCAGCTCCTGACCTGTCTGGAGCCCTCAGGGACATAAGGTCCCAATATGAGAGGCTGGCAGCGAGGAACATGCAGGCGGCAGAGGAGTGGTTCAGAGGGAAGGTGGGCTCTCTGACTGAAACTGTTGCCCAGCACACTGATGCCGTGAAGAGCTCCAAAGATGAAGCAGGAGAGTACAGACGCCAACTGCAGACCCGACTGCTGGAAATCGATTCGTGCAGGAGCTTCAACGAATCCCTGGAGAAACAGCTACATGAGATGGAGGAGAAGCAAAGTGCTGAAATAGCAGCAATGCACGTGAGTGTTGAATGTATTTTATTGGAATGTGATACAGTACGAATCACATTACAAAGTATATTTAGTCTATATTTCACATAAAGATCCATCATGGTACATATTACAGTAATAAAGACGTTAACCTTGTCTTCTATTTAAGGACACCATAGCAGAGCTGGAGAATGAGCTGAGAGGCACCAAACAGGAAATGGCTCGCTACCTTAAGGAATACCAAGACCTTCTGAATGTCAAAATGGCTCTGGACATCGAGATTGCGGCGTACAGGTGAAAGACAATAACAGGAGAATCACATGCTATCAAACAACTGTTGTGATTGTGACATGAAAATACACATCTGTGTGTGTCAAAGGAAAGTCTCAAGCTCATGATGATTCTTATTAAATCAAATAATACAGCAGTACGGTCCTCAAACAGGACTAAATATAGTACAGGGAAAAAATATAACTTTTGAACCAATTTAACTGTTATTTATTTTCAGTCAGAACATTTTAAAAACTCATCAATCAAGTTAAATGAGAAGCTGTGATTGATGGAGTTTGTTTGAAATCATCCTTTCCTAATTAGATTAAACTGAACCAAAACTATGTGAAGTATTTTCCTGACAAATGTCAAAACGAATCATCAGCTTCAGTTGATATTAATCTGTTCTAAATATGTTTGTGTCACAGTTAAATAATTAAATAAACAGAGCACCTCTACTGATGACCTTCCTTCTTCTGACCTCTACAGGAAGCTCCTGGAAGGGGAGGAGTCTCGTTTCAATGTAGGCATGGCCGGGGGAGTGTCATCTCTGTACGGCCACAGTTTGTCTGCGCCGTCCTTCAGCCGACCCGTCTTCTCCAGCCTGAGCTCCGGCACCTCCTACCTGGTGACATCACGCCTGCTTAGCTCCAGCGTCAGCACCACCGAAGGGATCATCTCTGCCAGCCACGCCCAGCAAGCAGAGGCCAGCCCACCTGCTGAGGAGGAAGAGGAGGAAGAGGAGGTGAAGGAGGAGGAGGAGAAGGAAGAGGGAGGAGAAGAAGAAGCAGAGGAAGGACAGGAGGAAGAGGAGGAGAAAGAGGGTGAAGGAGAGGAGGAAGGAGAGAAAGAAGATGAAGAGGAGGCTAAAGAAGGAGATGAAGAAACTAAGGAGGAAGAGGAGGGTTAGCACAACTTAAAATGTTGAAAGTAGAGGTCAGAGGTCATGGTGAAATGTCAAACTTTTAATATTAAAATGTTCATCTTTTGATACAGGTGGTGATGAGGAAGAGCAAAAGGAGGAAGGAGGAGAAACGGGAGAAGACGAAGGAGAGAAAGATGACAAAGGTGAGGAAGAGGAGGTCGAAGTGAAAGAAGAAGCACAAGAAGAAGAAAAAGCACAAGAAGGTGAGGCCGACGCCAAAGAAGACGAAAAAGAAGAAAAGGAGGAAGAACCGAAAAAGGCTGAGGAGAAAGAGGACAAGGCTGATGTTAAGAAGGAGGACAAAGAGGAAAAAGCTGCTCCCAAAAAAGATGACAAAGCTGAAGCCAAAAAGGAGAAATCTGATGAAAAAGCAGACAAACCTGCAGCTGCAGAAGTAAAGAGCAAAGATGGCACAAAGGATAAGAAGTAAGCAACAAGCCTCAGCAAAGTTTCAGTGTCTACATACAATCCTCAACTCAGTTCCAGTAGAGGCTTCTCCACTAGGCTCTCAAGTCTGCTTGTTAACACGGTGCTCAAACTAAACAGTTCAATAGCCATTTACAGCAACAAATCAAGGTTATCTGCTTGCCAATATCCAGATAAATCCACAGCGGTGTTGGCCTGCTAAACGTAACATTAAAGGCTGAATGTATGTGTGTGTTTTGGTGGAATAATAAACACTTCTAAAACTAATGTGTCACTGGTTTTGAGTTTTTAACACCTTAACACAATTATAATTCCATTAAGTCTATGTGAGAGTCTGCTAATGTTAAAGACAGTGCACATCTAGTGTTCACCTGTGCATAAGGTGTTTGTAATACTGTACAACTCTGGAAAAGGTCTTTTGACATTAACAGGCCTATGAGTCTGTATATAATGACCGTTCCATACACTCCTGTCAAAATCAGAGTGAATAATCACAGCAGTTATTTGCAGAAAACGAGTCAAAATCATGAATATGTTCTGTTTTCACACCTTGAATAATCTAAAAAAAAACATGATACTAATATTATACCATTGGTTATCATACATTAGGTAAATTACCACAGTGACGCTGATGCTTTCCACCAGTATTGCTCATTACTTTTGGATGCTTTATGTCACACATGCCTCAACAAAGCAAACAGTTCAGCTCTAATGACCTGTAACTATCCGTCTTCTTCTCTTCTTCTTTATTGCACTCAGTCCAGATGTTTTCAGTCTTCAAAATGTAATGATTTCTTTCATTTTTTACATTTGTATGTCATTCATATCACTCATACAACATTACCATCAACTTACTCATCAAAGTTTAATTTTCTTCCCCTTCACAAATCTGATTCCTGATATAATATTTTAATACTACATAGATTTTTGCGTAAATGTGCTGACCTCGACTCCTTGGCAAGACAAGGCACGGCAGGTTTATTCTTATAGAAGAAGAATCTTTATTTTGTCAGTACCACCATCACCTAGATCATGAATACATGCATCACACACACTGCAGACTCAGAGGAGTGGGCTTGCCATATCGGGCGCCTGGGGAACAGATGGGGGGGGGGGGGGTTGAGTGCCTTGCTCAAGGGCACATCAGCTAACGATTCTCCACCGGTCCAGGGAGTCAAACTAACAACCTATTGGACACAAGCCAAATCTCCAGCTGACATTCCAGTCATCTAGGCTGCAGCTGCTCCAGCACATTTCATGTACAAGACAATTCAAAATGCTTTATATAAAACATTTAGAGCATTACAGCAGGGAAGCAATAAAAAGCATAGACATGAAATTAAATTTTAAAAAAAGATAAATAGATGAAACCAATAGAACCAATAAAAACTTTAAGCTTAAAAGAAACAGTACAGATCTAAACTTCTGAATGTAAACTCTACACAAATGCAGCTGAGAACAGGTGGGTCTTTAACCTGGTTTTAAATAAACTGAATGTTTCAGCTGATCTGAGGCTTTCTGGGAGTTTGTTTCAGACATGTGGAGCACAGAAGCAGAACGCAGCTTCTCTGTGTCTGGTTCTGACTCTGGGAACTGACAACAGACTGGATCCAGATGACCTGAGGGGTCCAGTAGGTTCATACTGCGTCCAACAGACCGGATCCAGATCATCTGGGGGGGTCTGGTGGGTTCATACTGGGTCAGGAGGTCACTGATGTATTTAGGTACTAAACCATTCAGAGCTTTAGACCAACAACAGAACTTTAAAGTCTATCCTCTGATGGACCGGAACCAGTGTAAGGACCTCAGAGTTGGACTAATGTGGACTAATGTGGTCCACGTTTTTGGTCTTAGTGAGGACTCTGGCAGCAGAGTTCAGAATGAGTTGCAGTTCTAATAGATTTTTTAGGTTTTACCAGTAAAGACACTGTTACAATAATCAAGCTGACTAAAGATGGATGGACTAGTGTTTTCAGGTCCTGCTGAGACATCAGATCTTTCATCCTTCAGACGTTCTTTAGGCGATAGTAGGCTGATTTTGTGACTGCCTTGACGTTGTTCGACCTTATTTTAAGCCATAATGTCCCAAACAGCCACTGATGACACAAATCATCTACTGATCTAAACTGTTTAATGCCTGTTCATCCATTAATCC
>JAPSES010000081.1:3085824-3103787 GCA_029822895.1 Maxillicosta whitleyi | reverse complement strand
TGTCTCTTTCTTTGATTTAACTGGCAGCTGGACTCATGCCTCTGACCACTGCAGTAAACATTTACCATGGATGGACTTTCAGCAACAAAAATTCTGATTGCCTACAAAGCCCACAGCTCTTGGCAGGGACTCTTGGCAAGGCTTCTCACCCACACATCAAACAGAATGTAAATCTGAAAGGTTTTAGCATAACATTAGCAAATATACTGGAGTCATCAGTCAAACATTATCACAGTTTTTACATCTACAACAAATAAATCCTAGTAGTAATTTAAAAAAAAAAACGAGAACAGGTTGAAATTATGACACTTTATTGTAAACTTTCTTAATTTTTTCCTTTTTTATAAATAAAATTATTGATGTAATTTTAGCTCTTTCAGATAATATTTACTTTTATTTCCTTGCTTTGTAATATTTTCACTAGGTTTACAGATTATGTAATAATATATGGTGCCAATAGGTTTTATTATCATCGTTATTATTATTAATATTATTTTCTTGTATGTGAAAGTTGCCTCGCCAAAGACTTTTATATTGCAATGTAATTTTAATAACCTTTGGTGAGTTTTATTTTATTTAACTAATTTTCATGTATGTCTTTTAATATTTAGTTACCTTAAGTGAGTATACACTATTACAAGTGAACATTAAAATGTTCAAACCTGTGCAAGGTTCTGATATTTTATGAAGACCCATAATTTCACATCTTTTACAATAAGGGTGTTTTCACACTTGGTCCCTTTCAGCTGAACTCTGACTGATGACTCAGCAAATTTCGTGCATATGTGAACACAACAACCGTACCCAGACCCCTTTGAAACGAACTGTACTGAGACCATCTCTGGAGGTGGTCTTGGTACTGTTCGCTAAAAGGTTCTAATCAGTGGTTCCTAATCAGTGCATTGTGAACACAAAATGCACCGAGTTCTCTTCGCCTTTTTTCACGATATTGTAACCTCCTTCGCTTGCCTGGGAACAGCAGCAGTAGTGGGTCAAAACATGGCAGGTCGTGGTCAAGGTCATGGCAGTGCAAATAGACAAGAGGACTCTGTGACACCTGGATACGGTATAGTTTGGGGAGAAGACAAATCAGAATGTCTTATGGAACGACAAGAGCATAAAAGCTCCAAGTGAAAACTACCCAGAATTCAGAGTATTTGGGGGTCTGAGACCTAGAGGATCATGTGTGAACAGAAAGGGGACTGAGGCCCCTTTAAAGCTGAACTGGACTAGAAAGAGAACCCAGTCCTCTTCACAGTGTGAACACAAAAGGAACTCAGTTCTTTTTCTGTTGGTCTACTTTTTGGTCGACTTAAAGAGGACTGAGTTCAATTTGCTTAAAGGGGACTATACGATGTGAGCTTGAGCCTCTACTTTGGACTTATACTCTTGTTATATTATTTATTATATATACATATATATATTTACAGCATCTGAAGACAGTTGCGATGGGGTCGTAATATCTATAAAACCTAACATGATAGAATGACACACTGTACAACAAGAGAACACAACAGAACAGTATTTTACTTCATTATGACATTTATTGAGCAAATGCTGCTGGGAAATCGTTCATGATGAGTAAAGTCATGGGATTGCAAACAGTAGCACCTCATTTATTTCTGTATTTAAATTCAAGTCCATCCTATGCATACAAGAATGCATTTATCTGCGCATTTACAGTTAAGTTTTTTCAGTTGCACTCAGGTAAACATAACAGACACTGATAGAAAGCATGTTTAAGGCTAGTAGTTTTCAGGTTCATTAAGCTTTAACTGCTTCAGGTACTGGATGTATATGGTCATGTGATCATCATATTACTACCCTGGTCTTTCTTCACTGTGTTTTGTGTACTTGTTGTTTGTTTCTTTTTGGCTCAGTTGATATCTCCACATGTCATTTAAGGCTTCTTCAGCTGTACATGTGACCCTCCCACCTGGCACCCCCCTCCCCTTTACTTAAAGTCAAAAAACCTCTTAATAATATATCTCTCAGTTTCCCACCCACAGTGCATTTATTCCTTTTACATATTTACTCTTTTTACAGTGTAGTTCTACCGTACATACACATAAGAGAGGACATGAATCCCCTCCCCTGAGCTAGCATGCAGAAACCCCCCTCCCTCCCCCCATTGAGCTCACCCATGAACTGCAGAAAGAAAGAAAAAATAGAAGAAAATGTCTCAGTCGCTTGCTCCTGACCGCATCTGCAGCGAAGCCCATTTAAAGCTTTCACTCAACATGCATTTTTGAAGTTTTTAGCATTTAGGTTTTGGCTTCTCTCTATGATTGTTTCATATGTTTGAGAGTGGTTATCTTTAATACATCGCTCTAGCTGTATGATTTTCTTTGTTATGTTAGTTCTGGGGTTGATTGCTTGTCTTCGTGTCCTCTTCTCTGGTCCCTCCACCCCCCTCTTCTTCCTCCTCTTCATCTGCTCACTCAGTCTCGGTCACCTGCTTGACAGACTGGGTGGAGTGCTTCTCCGTCTTCTTGGTGGAGACCAGCTTCTCCTGCTGCACCTCCTCCATTTCCACTTCCTTCACTGTCTCCGTCACAGTGACTGATTTGGTGACATGCTTGGATCCATCTTCTCCAGTGGTGATTGTCTCCACAGTTTTGGTGATCACCACTTTCTGGCTGCCGTCTTCCTTGACTGGGCTCTCGTCGACACCGTTGGCGATCACGTCACCCTCGTCTTTTTTGTCTGTCTCATCTGGGCTGCTCTTGTCTATGTCACCGTTCATTGCGACATCTTTCTTTTCTACCTTCTTGTCTTCTGTTTTCTCTGATTTCTCTTCCTTTAGAGGTTTGGCGGTCTCCTTCTTAGGAGACTGAGCTTTGGGGGAGCTTGGCTTTGGGGAGCCAGCTTTGGGGGAACCTTCCTTGGGAGATTCAGACTTAGGAGATGCCAGCTTTGGGGATTCAGATTTGGGAGACTCAGGCTTAGGTGATTCAGACTTAGGAGATGCCAGCTTTGGGGATTCAGATTTGGGAGACTCAGGCTTAGGTGATTCAGACTTGGGAGATCCCAGCTTTGGGGATTCAGATTTGGGAGACTCAGGCTTAGGTGATTCAGACTTGGGAGAGCCGGCCTTTGGGGATTCTGACTTCTTGGCAGCCTCTTCCTTCTTAGCCTCAGGTTTAGATGCTTCTGTTTTCACAGCCTCTGTCTTAGCCGTAGCTTTTTCAGATTTTTCATCTGCTTTTTCATCTTTTTCCTTCTTCTCATCTTTTTCATTATCTTCCTTTTTGCCTGTGTCTACATCCTCTTTCTCCTCTTTCTCATCTCCACTTTTGGATCCCTTGTCACTGCCTGCATCTTCATCCTGATCATCACCCTCCTCTTCAGCACCATCCTCCTCTGCCTCCTCCTCTTCTCCACTGCCCTCTTTGTCTCCTGCTTTTTCTTTGACAGGAGAGGTTTTAGACTCTGGAGCTTTGGAGCACAAGACTGTTTCCTCAACTTCCTCCTCCTCACCTCCCTCCTCACCTTCTCCCTCTTCGCCTCCCTCTTCATCATCGCCCTTTTCTCCATCCTCTTCTCCTTCTCCCTCACCCTCCTCTTCCTTCTCTTCCTCCTCTCCAGCTTCTCCTTCTCCCTCTTCTTCTTCATCACCTTCCTTTCCATCCTCCTCTTCTTCCTCTTTACTGGGAGCACTAGAGCTAACTTTAGCTTCGGTGGCGCTTATAGCTTCTTCTTCCTCCTCCTCCTCACCTTCATCCTGACCTTCACCCTCTGCTTCCTCTGCTTCATCTGCTTCTTCTCCTTCACCCTCCTCGCCCTCTTCTTCTCCCTCTTCTCCTCCCTCTTCTTGAGTTGAAGACAGCTCTTGTGCTATCTCTGCTAGAGCTTCATCAAGGTCAGCCTTGTCATCTTCTACCCTGGTCTCCTCAATGATTTCCTCCACAAACTTGTGTTGCACTTTAAGCCTTGGAGCATCTTTAGTTTTGGAAATTTTGGAAGAGACAACATGGCGATAAGGGAAAGTGCTGAAGTGGGTCTCTTCTCCCTCTAGGAGTTTCCTGGAGATAAGAATTTTTAAAATTATGTATCTCAGACATAAAGACATAATGGGAGTCAAAAAGGTTGTAATAAAGATGCATGAAAAGCTCATATATACTTTGGTTAATAATGTAATATGAATTGTCTTCTCAAAACATTTTCTAACCATAAATAAATACATAAATACTTTACTATCATAGCTGCATAGTTCATAGTTTACCTATATGCAGCAATTTCAATATCCAAGGCCATCTTGACATTGAGTAGGTCCTGGTACTCGCGCAGGTGACGTGCCATCTCCCACTTGGTGCTTTTGAGTTCATTGTCCAGCTGGTGAATTGTCTCCTGTGGGTACACAAAGTAGGCACAGTCCATGGTTTGGTATTTATTCAAGAACTGTTCAAGTCTGGTTTCACAGTTACATGTTTTTCAGAATCACTGAACAGGCCCAGGCTGTGAAATAATTGTGTTTGTGTTCCACATTTCGGCTGAATTTATTGTATCCTGTCAGTTATAGAGAGGAGTTTTAATGGTTAACATGAGTGTCATAAAATGCATCACTTCTCAGCTATTGTTTTGTCTTCTTACAAATTTAAATTTGTGTAAAAACTCTGTATCAAAGAGTTTTTTTTCTGATTCTTTTCTGACACAATACAGTATTCTGAAAATGTTGAATGCCTTTCAAGGGCAGCCTCCACAATTGGTCAATATACCCCCACCCACTCCCCAAACTCTGAGTGGTGTGATGCAAGGACAGAGCCAATGAAGGCATCGACCCATGCCTCTGACTCAGCAGAAAGAGAGAGAGAGGGAGAGAAAGAGAGAGGGGGAGAGAGAGAGACTACTGCAGTGTCTTCCATTAACCATTTCCTAACACTTATGTGTCATTCTAGCGTGTAACAGTCGGTGCTGAGTACTGGTGAGCGCAATGACGCACACACACCAACCATTACGCAGCAAAAAATGTTTTAACAGAAGTTCTAAGCCAAAAGGCAAAAGTTACGAGCAGTAAGGACATTTTCTATTCTGTCATTAAAATAATATAAAAAAAAAAAAAAACCCTGCGTCGTTTAACTAATAAAAAGTAATGATTCTAATTGTAACTGTGTAAACACATGTATTTCACACACACACAAACATGTGATAAAACACAAAACATGGAATAAACTCATCCACTTTGTGTAGTTTTTATGCACACATTCGGCTGTTTGACTTGACTTACCTGCAGACTGGCCAGGTCGCTGTTGTGGCGGTCCTCGATGTCGTTGAGCTGCCTCTCCAGTGAGTCCCTGGTTCCGCGGACGGACTCCAGCTCCACCGTCTTGGACTGCAGCTGTCGGCGGTAGTCGGCTATCTCGTCACGGGCGGACTTAATGGCATCCTTATTCTGCTCTGCAGCTTCCGTGAGCTTGGTGTAGCGGCACATGAACCAATTCTCCACTTGCTGGAGGTTCTGGTTGGAGTGGCCTTCCAGCTCGCAGCGGATCTCCCGCAGAGCCTCGGTGATGTCCGCCTTCTGCAGGTCTTTCCTCTCCACAGTGACCTGAGACTCCTGGATCTGAGCGATCAGGTCACTAACCTCTTCTTCGTGGTTGTTGCGGATAAATGCGATCTCATCCTGCAGAGACTGAACTTTCTTATCCAACTCAGACTTTACCAACTCTGAGTCGCTCATGTCCTTCCTCAGGACTCGGATTATTGCCTCGGTTTCCTCCCGGATGCGGGCTTCTTCGTCGAACCGGTCCCTGAGCCGCTGGATGTCCTCCTCGATGTGGTCGGTGTCGAGCTGAATTTGCGCCTTGTCATGGTGGATCTGCTCCAGCATAGAGCGCAGCTCCTGCAGCTCCTGGTCGTACAGGTCGCCCAGCTGGGAGCGTGACACCTGTTTCTGCCGCAGTGCCTGGATCTCCGCCTCGATCTGCTTGTTCTGCTGCTCCAGGTAGTGCACCTTGTCAATGTAAACAGCAAAACGGTCATTGAGCCCTTGAAGTTGCTCCTTCTCATTAGACCTCTTGTAGTCTCCGTTCAGGATGGGGGTTTGATTATAATCAACGCTGTCGGCGGAGCTGAGCACCGTGGAGCTGTATGCCCGGGACACCGGCATGTTCACGCTCCTCTTATAAGATGTGGTCATGGTGGAACCAGGACTTGCCCGGGACCAGGACTGAGAGCGAAATCCGCTGGATGGGGTGCCGCTGGAGCGGCCGTAGCCGTAGCCGGTCGTCCTAGAATCCATAACTCTCCTGAAGGGGCTCCCTATCGTGTCCACCGGGTAACTCATCCGGTCAGACTACCGGCAGGGATGTGTGCGCAGGAATGAAGGGAACGGAGCAGGAGGTGGAGGCGATTGTGTAGGTGTGTGTGGGTGTGTGTGTTATGTGTGTGTGTGCAGGTGAGGGGTGTATGGCTCTCACAGCGACTGAGACCTCCTTCGTCTGCTCCTTATATATCTGAGGCTCTGTCGCTAACAAGGCAAGTCCGGCAGTTTTGTTTCGTCCATTGATGGAGGGAGGGGAGGGCGCATCCCCCCCAGGCTGTCTGCGAATGGTCCGGGGTCCCGTTCCGTCTCAACCACGTGGTCAGAGCCAGCTCCGATTTAAATGCGCTTCAAAGATATGAAATTACGGTATTAATATTCCCTTTATACCAGAGCAGACATCCCTTATTACATCTAAATACTTCACTAACTCGGTAAAACATGAAACAACCGCCTGTGAATCGCTGTAGTTTCAGCACCACGGACAGCGACCGGCAGCTCCGTGTTTGGTCCCATGATGACACAGGTCTGTGGTCCTTCCATCTCTGATATCCACAGGACATTGAAGTTATTAGTGTGAGATGGAACGGATACACAGCTGCCTGTATGTGCTGAATTTTGAACCAAACTGTTGTAACGTGCAGGGGTTTGACATGTTTGTTCCGTCATCTTCAGTTTACAGCAACTGACAGAGTCTGTGGGTAGTTTTCTGTTCAGGGATTATCGGGTTTTCTGTAGGAGAAAACTGTGTGCGATGGGTGTGGTTTCACAGATGTCAGTGTAAGTATTGCAAGACAGTTCAGGCAGTGTGCTAAGAACTGGGTTTGAGTTACATAAAGATAGGAAAGATTACTGATTTCCACGAACTTGTGCCAGTGAAAATGTGTTTGCCTTTCTGATCATACAACGGTAGTTATACCATAGTATGTACAAAAGGAGGTAATAAAATAAGGGCTTGATATCTATTTCAGGCTTATTCACTCAATTTAATTTAGTCATCATGTTTTTATGAGTCTGTCATCCAAATATATATATTTGGAAATTATTGTGTCTAGACATTAATACAATTTCATTTCAGCTAATAGAGGGTCTGTCAAATCTTAAGGGTAAAAGATTGACACGAGGAAATGTGAGGAAAGAACACTTTTTAAAAAATGTTTTTTTAACTGTTCTATAAGTCCAAACCACATGGGACTTTCCTCTGTTGAGATGTTTCCCCGCAGAGACTAAAGTGTCAGTGTGGGCTGTCCATCTGGTCACTAGGCCTCATATTGATCTGCTATCAATCTAAATGCTTCACTCTAATCTGAGGTCATTCAGGTCAATGGGAAATGATTCCCAATTTGGAGATGATGAACCAAAAAAAGCTGCATCAGCGCTTTCTGAGTGGGCTCTATTTAATGTATTTATTTCTGTCAAAATCACCACCTCCACTCCTTTGTATAGCTGAAGTCCTCCAGCAGGTCCATCTGATTGAATGCAGTGATTGATGGAGGAATGGACATGTTGTATTTCTGCTGTGACTGTCCATTTACCTCGTAAAAATTAAGAAGTAAATCTGAACAACTCAGCTTGTGAAAATGGAATAGATGCTGGTTGAAAATGTATTCCATTTAGAATTTGACATCCAACATTAATTATTTGTCTACTTTATTTGTCTTCCCTTTTGGCTTTCCACTCAAGGAGAGCTAATACATCAAAGCATGGTCACTTTTAGATTCTCCAGAGACCGAAATCCAGCCAGAGAAAGGCCACGACTCAGACAGAGGTGGTCAAAATGGCTTTTTCCTCGCATTTGTGCATACATAGTCAACTCTTTTAAGTGCTAATACATAGTGCAAGTGATTGCACCTGGGTGTGGCTTGTGTCTCCAAGCCACACCCACATTCTTTCTTCTGTTTTAGTGCCCTTGATCATTGTTCATGATCCACTCTGTACCAGCCCTCCTGTTGGCTGCAGATGCATATAATTCACTGTCGGCCTGTTTGCTCAGAACCTCGAGGTGCTTTTGGATGTCCTTCTAGGGCGGCGGCGGTGGTGTGATACACACACTGGTGCGAAGGTGTGTGGGCAGACAAAGTACAGGGGAGTCACTCCACATCAGTTCTGGGCTCCAGCGCACTGCAGAAGGCTTGGAGTGTTTTCAAATAGCACTGCAGTAGAAAGAGGCTTTAGCAAGCAGATGAGCCCATCCCAGTCCGCCCCAGTCTCTCCCAGACTACTTGCAGAGACCAGTTCACAGAGTTAGAATAGAGAATAAAGGCAGTGAATGAGGTCAAGGCGTCTTTATACATAATGTAGCGCAGATACGTGTGGTTCCACTGTATGTGCTGATGCACAGAATACAAGGTCAATATAACTGCTTATTCAGCTGATACACATATGTAAAAGTGTTGCAACGTTTCATAATGTATATTATGATAGGTACAGGTATGTTTTTTTTTATGTAAAATAATTCATCAGCAAATTGTTATTAAAGTACGAACAATAAACAAGGTCATTTGTGCAGTAAAATGCTTCTTCTCAGAGTTTTACTATAATATATGAAGTTTTTAGATTAATATTATGGCTATATTAATGTATAAGTTGCATTTTGATAATTTGAATTATTTTTATTATAGTGTTGGATTGTTTGATCTCATAGTAGAACTTGCCAATACAACATTATGAAAACATTATGAACATGATGAATAATATAATATGATTTTACTCAGTTTAATCAATCATATACATTTTTTTTGTTATAAGGTTTATTTTATTTCAAAGTGCAAAAGGGTTACTGTTTTGTTGTTGCTCCTACTGCACCATACTGTATTATTCTAGTATTATATCAAGTATACTACTTCAATAAAAGTACTTAGTTATATTGTACCGCAGCTGGTATGCTTAACATAGAAGCCACTTAAACCTTGAATTTATTCATGAGGGGAAACAAAGAATGTCATGAGTCAGTGGGGACGAAGAAGGACACTGTGATAGAGAGGGAAGCAAATGAGGGGACCTTGATTAAGATTTACACTGATGCTCAGTCAGCCACTGCACAAAACACCCTCACATACAGTGTGTATATAGGCTACTCTGTGTGCATGTAGGTGTGTGAGGCCGAGATTAGAATCTGGATGCAGGTATTTTAGCTGTAAACGCACATTAATGAGTTCAGCAAGTGATTTCTGTTCCTAAACGTGTCCTCAGAGCATAGTTTAGTGAATTAACTATAGAAGACGCTCAGTCAGTATAATAGTATTTGCAGTATCTTCTTGATAAACAGAAACAGACAAAAAAATTACACAAAATCAACCCAATCTCATCACATTAAAGACCAAAAGGGACCCTTCAATTGTAGGTATCAAGTTTTAGCTATAAGTTTTATGTTATAGGTGTTGTCTTCATCCTTCTTTCCACTGTGTGTGATAAAAGACAGCCTATAACAAAAGTTGATGAGGACAGTTTTGGGTTGATGCAGGTGTTGAGACAAAATGACTTGACACACCCACAGCCATAAATACTGAGCCACTCAGGACAGCACAGGCTATACTTAGACCTCTTAATCTCCTCTTGTCACACTTTAATTTCTTTATCCTTCATGGCCTTCTTCTTTCTCGTCTTTGTATGATTTCTGCATCTTTTGTCAGGGCACGTTTCCGTCTGTTCCCAGCTCTCCTCTGACTACTATATTACATCCTCTTTTCCTCCGTCTGCTTCCTCCTTCCTCCTCGTCTCTCCCTCCATCAGACTGTCTGGTTTGCACTTTCCTTTTTCCTCACAAAGGTTGTCTACACTTGTTCACTGCGATAACATTATTGCTTTTCTGCCCTCGACAACGTTAGCATCCACCTGCTACAGCTGCCATCGTGTACCATTAGTTAAACAGAAGGGAAGTTATGAGGTTTCTTACAAAGATTACGGTATAAACACACTGTGGAAAAACAGCAGATGTCCTCACACGACCCAGGACAGTATAAATTTCCAGTCGGTCCATTAAAGGCTGAGATCAGAATCAAGCCGGCGGTCAGTTCTCAACCTTCAGCGGTACAGAATGTAATTAGTTCTTTAGTAAGAGTTTTTTTTTCCCCCTTCAAACTATGACATAAATAAGTCTGTTTAGTTTTTAACTCCACACCATTTTATTAACAAGGTTTATCGGCATTGACATTTTCATATATCAGAATAAATAAAACAGATTTTGCTTTGTCATATCTTTTCAGTCATTGTGTGTGTGTGTGTGTGTGTGTGTGTAAACCCACAGTGTTAACATTTAGATTATTGCAGGTTCAGCTGCTGTTTGGGGGTTTGTCGTGTATTGATTAACATTTTTCCCCA
This sequence comes from Maxillicosta whitleyi, assembly GCA_029822895.1. Taxonomy (NCBI): domain Eukaryota; kingdom Metazoa; phylum Chordata; class Actinopteri; order Perciformes; family Neosebastidae; genus Maxillicosta; species Maxillicosta whitleyi. The sequence continues at coordinate 3,093,205 of JAPSES010000081.1, read as the reverse complement.
AAGGTTTTCACAGCTTTGCTGATGCATATGTTGACCAAGAAAATCTATATGTAGTCTGTATTTTGAGTTGGGGAAAAATAGCTTATGATTCTGAATCTGCAGAGTAAAGCCCCTCTAATTAACCTATGATTATGTAAATGTCATATGTGACATGATTAGCAATATAATTCTTGGCTGAAATGCAGAACAAATAAAGATACTGTTGACTGACATACAAACACTGTAGCACATAAAGGTTTTTATTCCCATTCATACACATTAGTAATCACCTTTGACCTGATGTAATGATTACATACAGGTTACATTTTATCTATTAATAATAAATCACATCAACAACATCAGTCATTTCATGAGAAGTGGTGCAAGTATTTTATTCCAACTTTACAGGCAACTGTGTATTAAACTAACACATATACAGTAGCTTATTGCCCCTTAATCACTTGGTTCTATATGACTATATTGTACAGATACTTGACCACAATAACCCTGTATTTACCACAATATTAATAGTGATTAAGGCTGGTACTCTGTAGGAATTATGATTTTTATTACGGTTAACTCATTGATCATTTGGGGAAGTAGTGTCACAGTACATTCTCCCTTAAAAGCACTAATCTGATTTAACACAACAGAAACATGCAAGTGTTTATAAGAATATATGAATAATTGTACATTAAGTATTTCTAGCTCAGAAAATGTTGCTATTATTGCTATTATTACCTACTGAAGTAGATATTTGGAACCATCAACTGTGCAAACTTTTCATCAGCACAGTTGTGATGTAGTCATTTAGAATAAAAGCTTGAATACGTGTTTTATTTGAACAATAAAGCACCAATTCATGTCTAATACATATGTTAACAAACAAACATGTCTTCTATATTTTCAGGGAAACTGATATTCTTTCAATACTCCATACAATTCTATGTGGAGCACATTTGTCTCATAGATTTTCTTTGACAGTGTATATTTCAAGTAGGTGGTACACACAAACTAAAGCTGATTTAGGCTGTAAAGCAACAGAGCAGGCAGTCATTACTCATGTATTTGACATTCTTTTGTTTGTAAAACTGCAGTATTATTACAGTTTCAAAGTCATTGTGCTGGTGTGCAAAGGTCGAAGCTCTGTTGGTTCTTGGGATGAATGGGTGAGAGGTGTAAGGTTAACAGGGGGGGCAGAGTGGCAGGTTGTAGATATCTGTATGGGGTGATTTTAGTGGGAGGTCTGGAGGCAGTGATGATGTCATCCATAGTGATAGGGCAAAAAAGAGCAACACCAGTGAAAGGGAGGGATTGCACAGGAGAGGAGAGAGGGAGGGGATCTGCAGTTTATCTGCAATGCATCAGTAGCTCTCTCTCTCTCTCTCTCTCTCTCTCTCTCTCTGTTAAATCAGATACAGTGTCTATTCTAGTAGGTGATGATCTTCTGTAAACAGCAGCTAAGCAGCTACAGAAATACAACTGCTCCACATCCACACACAAGAAATATATAAGTTACTGCACTCAAACAAGTATTATTTTCATTTTATATAACTTGTACTCCATCACACTCCATACATTTTTTGACAGCATTAGGTTCTTGAAGATTTGATGATTTTACTCAGTGAATAATGTAAAAAGCATTATATTTTATTAAACTTAAAACCACTGTTGTCCAATGTTTTTGGCTTCTGACAACCCACAAAAGTATCCATCATTTTACTTTGTAAATGTTTCTTTGTCTTTAATATCAGTAAATATTAAAATAATCCATCATCATCATTGTTCTCCTTTCCTCCTTCATTAATCATCTGATGTTCCCTCAGATTTAACTGTTTTTTGTTTTGTTTTTTTTGTTTTTTTTTTTCTGTAAATGAATCTGGACCTAACGTAGTTTAGACTAGCTTCAGTTACAGTTGCATGTTGCTCCACTGAAGCCTTAGTATTAATAAAATAATGACTTTATATATACCAATATGCAAGTTAGAAGGACAGAACCAATGGTTTTACTTCAATAACTACATTTTTCTGCAAATGCAATTCTATTTTTGTAAAGCAGAATTTAAAAAAAAAATTGCCGTATTAAGATTTGTTTTAATCGAAGGAACTGAAAACATCTTCAGAACAATATTTTGTTTATATATTTTTTTATTTTTGGTTATATGCTTATAGTCCTTTCTATTTGTCCTTTACTCAAAATTAATGAAGACAAAAGACATATCAATTGCAGATTCTTTTGCTTCCACAGGAAAAGTATTGAACCCCCTGGTAAAAGGGTCTACTTTTAGCTCCCATCCGTCAACTTTAATGAAGTTACGCAACAAAATCTATGAAAAACAGTGTGAAGAGCTTGATATAAATCTGGTGTTCCCTTGAGTAAATGCAAACACAATTTCAATCACTCTCGCTCACTCTGCCACCGAGACATTTTATATCCTGCTAAATGTGTTCCCTGTGATAGTGGTGTTCACTTTATGCTGATTATCAAGTGATGTATGTTGTTGTTTGCATTTACTTCCATCTTTTGAGGCTGAAGTTTAATGATTTAGTGTCTGGCTTTGTAATCAGATTGCTTGTCCATGCTATGATAGTATTTGCATCAAATGCTATTAGCTTCTATGATTTGTGAGCACTTTGTATTCAGGATATTTAAGAATCACTTGAAAACGCACTAGTGTTTTAAACCAAAAAATTGGCACCCATTAAAAAATAATAATTGGGTGATTTTTTTTCATTTGAAAATATGTAAAAACAATCTCTGTATATTGCAAAAGGGTAATATTACCAATAACATGAATGCATTGTTTATATTATTTCATAAATGGAATAAAAAAAAAAAAATCAATACAAAATTATGTGCATACCCCTGCACAGTCATGAGTAAAACCTCCTTTAACAGATTTTACAGCATGCAAACACTTTTAAAAGTAAGCCTCAAGTCAACTTTGGGTTTGAGATTTTCTCTTGTTCTTCCTTGCAAAAAAACAAACAAACAAAAACTCTACTTCTCTACCTCTACAAGCCTTCATACACCCACACCTCTTTTCTACCCATAGATTTTGAATATTCTTTCAGTTTGAGGACAGTGAGGGACATTCCACAACCTTCAGCTTGTGGGACTATGTTTTGGCTCATTATTATGTTGTAGAGTTCATCTCCTTTTAAGCTTGAACTTTTTAACAGGTAGTGCATTTACTCCTCCCAGTATGTCTGTGCCACTGACTTAAATAAAAGAAACAAAGCACAACAGCTAGCAAGGTTTCTTTACATGAAATGCTGCTAATTTCTTCCCCAAAGATACTGTACTTCCTCCAATTGTTGCCAAAGACTTGTATTTTAAGCCCGGGGTCATTTGTTTCTAGTGGGAATCATTTCAATGTAACACAAAACAATGGATTAGCCGATAAGAGGAGCTTCACTGAAACCACGTTATGATCCTAAGACAGCAAAGGTCAGACATAATTCATAATCATCCTTTCATAATAGGATCTTTATTTTTGCTCTTCTATTAGCTTAGTGTTAGCTTAGCGGTCTCGTTAGTCCATTGTTTTATTAAATTATTAATGATAGATGGTCTCAGACTGTTAGCTTGTTTTAGATATTGTTTTAAGTGCTTGTTTAGATCGTGTTCTGTCTGATTCTTGGTTTGTTGAGCTTTTAGTTGATGTTCTTCAGGTGACATGGGTGTAACTATTGAGGGTGTATGTTGCTAAAACTTTAGATGGGTCATTGTTTTCCCTCAGTACAAACTGCTAGGCCTACATCAGTCCACAGCACATGTTCCACCAAATGCATCAGGCTTCTGTGGACACTGTAGACATCATATATTCTGGATGTTGGATTTAATGATGAGGATGCAGGTTTTCTGTTTCCATGCACACATTGAAATGATGCCCCACCACTCCTGAAATATTCCTGAATATTTAATTAATCAGTGGGGAATTTTGATTTGCCATTCTGACCAGCTTTTACCAGCAGCTCTCTCTCTCTTTCTCTTTCTCAGAGTTAATCAGCTGATCAGTGTCTGAGCTTGAAAAGAATGAAACTTTTATTATTATTCTTTTCATCACACTGCCCCCTGAAGGAGAGGCAAGGGGTATTGTTTTGTTTTGTTTTGTTATGTTTGTTTCTTGGTTTGATTGTTAACACTTTAGCAGCGTAACTATTGGTTGAATTTGGACCATATTGGTTTTATGATTGCCAATGACCCAAAATGGATGTTACATTTTGGGAAAAGTTGGTCAAAGTTCACATTTTCAATGAAATTTTAAAATATTTTTTCCCCTCTATTTACATATAATAGAAGAAATTTCAAATGTCTATAAAAACATCAATTTTGTTCCAATTTACTTCCAACTTGTCACATATATAGAGGCAGTTGATATGCTGACATCAACACGTGCATAGACATGACGACATCAGCTGGATCAATGCCAAAATATGCTACAATATGTGCAAGGGGCGGGGTTTGTTGTGTCTGGCACCACTTGCTTTTATTTTATTTTTTTTAATTATTATTCTTTTAGTTTCCTTTCTGAAATAAAACTGAATTATGCACTAATATTGTCCTTTTCCATACTGTATGAAGACAGTAAGATAGTGTTTACATTTTTTCAATAATAAATCACCAAATTATACATTTTTTTTAAAGTAATGCTCACATTTTTTGCCTACAGTGGTTCCCATAACCTTGAAGCTCATAAACTTACTCATTCTATAAATAACTATAATGACTCTTTGGTTTACACTGTGGGTGGTTTTGCTTGATTTATCATAGCCGCTGACATTTCCCCCCTGTGTTTTGCATTTTCCCAGGCTTTGTTTTGTTGGATTGGGTTCACTACATTATAGCAAAGCTGTAAGCATTGACTTGAACAGAGATATAAAATAAAATTCTTTGAACTGAGATGTGAAAACTGAAAGCTGGTAGCTGAGTGGTCAGGATGAAAACCTCATGAACTTCACAGCAGCGACTTCCTGTTTCAATCATTGGCTGGACAGATCATTTGCTTCATGTCATCCTCGTACTCTTTCCTACATTTCCTGTCTTTGTCCACTTTCCTCTGTCAAATAAAGCCATAAAAACTGTCAGATTTCTCAAATGCTGCAGTATCATTGACTGGGACAAGTCTCTTAGCAGGTTGAGATTTCAGTCACATTATGATGATGCAATAATTGAAATAACAACAAGATGTGACCGCCATCCTTACATTATATTCTTTATAATCTCTATAATCTATCATCTGAAGTCTTTAAAGCTACGTAGGACTTTCAACGTGATTTTTCATCAAACCTGTAAAACCTGAGTCATAGCCTTAGTATCACAAATCTGTAAGAGTTTCTGTGATTACACACCTTACACAGCTCTTCCCTCACACTACAAATTTCCAAAAATGCCCGAGTGAACTACTGGCTCTGTTTGTAAGCAAATGGATTGTTTATGGTGGAGTACACTTCGAAATTGTTCACCACGAGGGAAGAGATTCAGGTGTGTAATCACAGAAAGACTTACAGATTCGTGATATTTAGGCAATGACTCAGGTTTTACAGATTTGATGAAAAATCGGTGACAAAAGTCATATGCAGCTTTAAGTTATGACCTAAAATATCAACCTTGGTTTTCAATCTTTCGCCACCAAAAGCTTTCAACTAATTCTAAGTCCGATTTTCTGTTAGAGATACATTAAAGCATCAGAAATGTAAAGTAATGATGATAGTAAATAGCAATAATCATTGTGAGTTATGCAAGTTCTCACTGTGAACTGTATATAACATTTAGTTCAGGGTGTCAAACATATGGCCTGTGGCCCAAACCCAGCCCTCCAAAGGGTCCAATTCAGCCCACAGGATGAATTTGCAAAGTGTAAAAATTACACAAAAGACATTTAACAGTCACTGAATGTGGGTATTGGTCTTGGAGGTGGAGGGATACATTTCTTTTTGTGTGTAATTTGTACGCTTGTTAATGGAAAAACTGCAAAATAACATAAAAAAAAACCCCCATAAAAAGTAATCACTGATGCACTGTAAATATTTAACATAAACTATTGAATGCTCCCCATATTAGCATGTCATATTATCCAATTTCATTTTGATTTAAGTTTTTTTTTTTAAAGAAATAGTTGCAGTTTCTTTTCTATTTATATAGAGCTGCCTTCTGGTTGTTACGGTTAGTTTGCGGCGCTGTCTTCCATGTTATTTGAGCCCCTCTTCCTCCTGAACCATGCATGTCAGCATGTATTGTGTAGCCGTGTAAGTTGTCAATACGTCCCTGAACCAATGTCATATAGACAAATTCATTTACACGTGTTGTGTTTGGCAAATAAAGTGACCTTACATCATGGGGTAAGACGCTGCTACCAGAGGTTTGTGTGATTTATGTTTTTTAGCATCACTTAGAACAAAAAAATATGATCAAATTTATGTTGAATATGATGCAAAACCTGTCGTATTCACACAATCACGCACGGGTATAGTCTTTTGCTGTCCTGTCTTTCTTATGAGACAGCAGGACATGTCTATGAGGTTTGTCTTGATGTGTAAACTGATGAGTCTCAAAGTATTTTACGCTAAACTCAGCAGCTTTTTTCATCTAGAGGACGAAGCGAACGGTCAGCAGCAGAGACGGAGATTAAAGGGAATCACACCACTGGGAGTGACCGGTGTGAGACCTCTATTCAATTATTTCATCAGGGTGTCGTCTTACAAAATCAGAATGTATTTATAATTTAAATAGGCTCCCTTTCTAACAAGACAAGAAAACACAAACTCCATGTGGCAGTTTGAGGCATTTTCACCCACTGGACTTTTATCAGAGAGAGCAGCCGTGTCACAATATAATAATAACAGTAATAATAATAATAATAATAATAATAAGACATTTAGCTTCAAGTCCTTTAAACCTCCAAGCGTTGACTACCTGAGCCATACCTGTGATCCTACTCTCACATTAAAACACACTGTGAAACTTGTTCTACTGCTGCTGTAGGCTTGTGTATTGACCCTGAAGCCATCAGTTGAGTAAATCTGTGGTTTTTCTTTTGTCATGGAGCTCAGCAAAGAAGTGATGTCATTTATTACGTCCGCCAAGGAGGTTATGTTTTTGCCTGGGTTTGTTTGTTTATCCGTTTGATAGTTAGCAACATAACTCGAAAAGTTATGGATGGATTTTGATGACATTTTCAGGATTTGTTCCCAATGGCACAAGGAAGAAATGATTAACTTTTGGGGGTGATCTGGAAGAAGTCCTGGATTCTGGATCACTTTGAAATTTTCGTTAACATTGGGGACAATGGAGCCAAAAATGTAGTTTCTCAGTATCTGGTTTAATTATTGACCAAACCTAATGAAATTTTCAGGAAATATTCACTCTGAGACAAGGAACAGATGATTACATTTTGGA
>JAPSES010000081.1:3031214-3062514 GCA_029822895.1 Maxillicosta whitleyi | reverse complement strand
GTGTGTGTGTGTGTGTGTGTGTGTGTGTGTGTGTGTGTGTGTGTGTGTGTGTGTGTGTGTGTGCGTGTGCGTGTGTGTGAGGGAGGGGCATGCTATTATGATGTCCTTCAGAGGGTTTGAAATTGACGTCCCATTAGAACAACTCATGATAAAAACATGAGCACTCCTGGTTCTCAGACTTTTGGACAAATGCCAAATTATGACACATCAAAATTAATTCAAGAAAAGATATTATCTGCTTTCAAAGACATACAGACAGACACCAGCAGTGTTCGTAACACTTTTTCATGCTAACGGAGGCTACTAACTGAGTCCGTGTAGCTCTGTGTGGACGTCTAACCTCTACTGTGGAACTCTCTACTGTGCCCATATTTTATGTGTCTGTCCGTGTGCTGGGAATTTGTCTGTTTTTTGTGGTGGAAGTGGGTCTTTGTCTAAACCCATGAGGGTTCATTATTGTGATCCCTCTCCATCCCTGTTGATGCCAACACCAACATACTGTGACATCTATGCAGCTATTTTTAGAGCTGCTCTGTGTGTGTAGGTAATTCATCTTCATATGTATTTTTTCTTATAATGTGAATGAGTTTCTTGTTTGTGTTTACAATGACAAATAACCTCTATTTGTCCATATACACATGTAATCAATTACGGTCCACCAGCATCCATTATAAAATATGCACTGCAGCAATACATGCACATCAAAAGATATTTTCATTAACTGTCCACCAGCTATCACTTTCTTTGCTGAAATGTTGGATTCATGACAAAGAAATGCTTCTTTTTTCAATTATTTTTTTCTCTCTCTCCCCTCTTAGCACTGTCTTTAATGTCAATTTAATGACATCAGACAATATTCATTTTATTATTCCTATTTACAGCAGCAGATACATTTTATAGTTGCATGTTTAGGTTTATGTTACTCCTGTATTATACATACTATACGTCATATCAACCAGTGTTTAGGCAAATATTTTGAAAGTATATCTGTATTATGTGCATACAATTCTTTTATGTGGTATTTCCCCTTTAATGTGTTAAAATAATTAAATATCTGGCCGAATTACCATAGTAAATAGTATTTCAACTATACTCAGTTATGACAGTAGGTAGGTAGTAGCTCTTGCGACTATAAGCCCCGACTTACCAAAAAAATGCAAGGCAATGGGATGCATGTTTAACTGTGAGGAGAAGTCGCAACTTGAAGTGACACAAGGATTCATTTCCGAATCAGAAGCGACAGGAGCTGTCACTACAATAAGTACATTTAACCAATGTTCTGCCAATGGCTTCTGTCAGAGAAGACCCACAGTGCAGAAACATATCAAACACGACCAGGAATACAGATTTTGTTGTATTCAGAGATTGGAGGTTTGTAGGCTCCCCTCCCAAATTTCAGCCACCTATTTTCAAAAATATTTGTGTAGATGGAGCCAGAAACACAATAAGTATATCTGTCTTTCTCTTTAGATAGAAAATGTTTGCATATATGGTGATAAAAGTGAAATAAGCTAATTTATTAGCAAACCAAAAGCAAAACCACCGCCTAGTCTTTGATTCAGTTGATCTGAAGTTTGTGTATGTTTCATCTTTTGTCATGTTTGCACCTTTTAAAGTGATCTATATTTAGTTCAGCAGAGTATTGCGAGTATGCCCCACACTGAGAGTATTAATTAATGTTTCAGTTGGTATGGGCTCGCTGCACAGGTTTCCTCATTACCTCATTTAGAGGGATGACACCCCTCCCTGTATCACAGCGTACCATGTCCAATCAGTCTTCCGAGTAGTCGGAAATTTGTCTGATTGGCACATCACTTTGCAAATTATCCTAATCAGACAATTATGTAGTAACAGTGAAAGGCCTATGGGACAGGATGTGGGGTTATTAAAGTGAATGTTTTCCATGCTCTTTTCCAAGTCATTATCAATTATAATTTTTTTTATTTTTTTTTAATCATAACATGTAATAAATATGTCTGCATGTTTCTGTGATGTGAATGAAATATCTTTGGCTGGAATTTGTCAAAAGAAATTGCTATTATTGTAGTTTTTTTGTGTTCATTGAATAGATTTACCATTTCACATAGTGGCTGTATGTTTAAAGTATAAAGTTATATTTCTGTGTGTTGTTGTGTGTGCACATCTTGATTTTATAACACATCTCTAATTTCACATTTACTTCTTAAATACAAGTCAACTTTTGGATAATTTGAACCAAATTCTGAATGAAGTGATTTTTGGCCATGATTATTACAATGTGTCATGGAGACTCATTAAAAACATGTCTGTCTAGCTTTCTCTGTCTGTATGTCTCTCTCATTAACTGCCTGGTCCTGTCTTGGTCCTGTCTTGGCTGGTGTGTGTTGTCTTCTAGGCTCATGTGGTTCAGCGCTGATTTGTCCATAAGGTCAGTAAAGTTTGGCCGAAGCCTGAGGATTATGGTTCTGTGATGAAAGACTAAACAATATAATGCTTGTATATATATCCTTGTGTAAACTGTGCTTATTTTCTCAAGTCTTTGTTTGTGTTTTCACATCAGCTGCACTGGGATTTCTCTCAGCATTGCAAAAAATGTCATCTCTTTTCATTTTGTACATGGCTGAAATGTCTCCGCTGATTTTTACAAGTCCTCTGGTGCTCATTCGAATAGTCAGCTCCGTATTATTGCAAGACATCATAAGAGGCTTGTTTAAATTCCTATTTCATTCTAGTTTCTGCTTGATAATTTGACACATAGAGGATTCACGTCAATTTTTCCACAAAAAAAAAAAAAAAAACAGATCTGCTTACCTTGGCGCACATTAATACCTCTCCTCTGCTCCTCTACAACAGTAACAGTGTGTAATGTGTTAGCATTAGCTCTTCAATAGAGCTCAGTAATGTCAATATCTGAGCACAAAAACATAATCCAACACAAATACAATGTTAGGCCCTGTTCAGACCTTGGTTTTGCAATTTCCTGAGAATTCTGAACTCAAGGAGCCTCTCCACATGCGTCACTTCTCATTTAATATGCAAATAAACAAGCTCATCTGTAACCTATAGGGTGTCCGCAAAGTCTCTTTGCAATTTAAAACATTTATCAGATTTGTTTTAATAACCAGTGGTTATTAAAGTTTTTAATCTCATTGCTTTGGCACATTTTTCTCCAACAAGAGATCAATTGCTGCAAATGTTTTCCTTGACCTTTTGACTGAATATGTGGTAGCGCCACTGAACGACCTTCAACCAACCATAATTTTTCAGCAAGATTGTGCACCCCCACGTTGGGGCCTGCATGTTCATGGGTTCCTAAACCAAGCTTTTCCAGACTGGTGAACTGGAAAGGATGGCCCACATCATGGCCACTTTACTACACTAGCACGTTGTCCCATAGGATCCATGGGTTCTAGATGTGGTAGTTTTTATGCTGTTATGTATTTGTGCATGATGTACTGCATTTGTACCAGCAGTCACCACCAAAGCATTCTAGATATTGCAATGTGATTCTAAGGCAATTGTATTCCAAAATTACTAATATCAGCCAACATTTTGGTACTGTTAACTTACCGTCTTTGCTAATCTGCTCCTTGACCCAAATTATATATGTACACACACACAGAGGCCACTTGGTTTTTATAATATAGATATATTGTGTACCAAGTAAAGATAAAGGACATGACTTTTTCTTAAGTTTTCTCTGTTTCAGATATAATAACCCTCAACTTTGATCAGAGCTTTAATGAACATGTACATGACTGGTAATTCAAATATAGGAAAATATATTACTTTAAGTACAGAGTGTAATAATATAATAAATGGGGATAAATCACTTTAAAAGTTTCATTTTGTAATAATTTCCACAGGTTTATTCAGTTTTTTTGTAATAGATTTGTTAATTTGTAAAGAGACTTTACAGACACCCTGCATAATGTAGCACACACAGTCATTTCAAGCTAAACAGACCAGGTTTGTATGTAATGTTTCCATGCAAATTTAATCGAAGGTGACTGGCAGCAGCTTTTATGGTGGAGTCTGCTCTGCCTGTCACTCATTAGATGACGTAATGTTGTGAATCTGTCAGTATATCTTAGATTCTATTGACCATTCTTTTTTTTATTGGATATCTTACATCATATACACTTTATTAATGTTTGAATCGTCAAACACTGAAAGCATTTTTCATTAATTTCTACTGAATGATGCAAAAGGAGGATACAGTAATTCCACATGGAAACAGAAAGTGTCAAAGGTGAAGCTTCATCCCACACATATTAAGAATTTGTGGCACATCTTTATGGACTCTGGCTAAACTTAAGGCATCTTTACACCATTTAAATGTTATGCTGTTGGGTCACTAGTCAAAGCACATCAGCTGAATATTCCATCCCTCAAACCATCGCAGAACACATACATGTTTAAACTACTACTACTACTGGAGAATGCAGTCAAACATGTCCCAGATCACTTATGAAATACAGTCTGAGTTTGTTCAGATTTTGAATTAGAACAGTCTGCGTGTGATCACATTTACCAGGACAGATGTTAATGCAAAGTCTGAACAGGGCCTTTAACACACATGCACAAATGTTACATGTGACATATTTAATACAAGATTAACTAACTCTTTCGAGGGACTTTTTTGCACTGTGCTGCTGGTTATGTGTTGGTGTTGCCTTAGTCTATGTCCTTTTAGTCATTGTGTCGGGATAATTGTTGTGTTGTGCCTTGCTGACGAGTTGGTGTCAACGCTTGTGTGCTTTTCCTGTGCTGTAGTGACTTCAACTGTACCTATCCTGTGTGTTGTAGTCTAGATGGGTGAGATGCTTTTCTCTTTTCAATCACATTCATTTCATTATTTATGTTTATTCATGTTAAGGTATGTATGAGTTTTTATTCTTTTTTTTTTTTTAATAATAGAATGGTTATAATTTGTATGGTTGTATTATGTAAAAATTCAGTATTGTGGGAAAGTGTGAATTGTAACAGCTTCTTCTATTGGAGGAGCTTTACAAATTATGTAAATGAATGAAATTAAAATATTGTGATAGCATTTAATACATTTCCCTGCAGTGCTACCGTACCACTATGAAAAGTAGGAATAAGATTAAGATGTACCTTGGAGATGTTTTCAGTAGTACAGTGCATGAAAGTGAAACAGCGGCTGAGTCAGTTATACTTTAGCTCAAGCCCTACTTGCCCAAGGCTTATGGACCAAAACAGACTGAGCAGTAAAGTAGTGAACTATATAGAGTAATTTGCACTGTGCCATTAGGACAATAAAACTGATTATTTCCTTGGTATTATGAAAGTTAATTTGATCTAGTGCCTATTACATTGCATAGTTTTATTTTAAAGTACACCCCAAACTAACCACTAATGCTATGGAGATATGAAAGATCCACAAAGAAAGGTCATATTGTTCATTTAAAACAATGGATGGAGCATTGAAGAGCAAGAGGATACCAGAATGATGGTAGTTGAGCAAAGAGGAAAATGGATTCCAGTCTCACAGCAGTGTGAAATGGTCCACAGTGAGTTTCCAGAAGGTACTGCGATTAGGATTTATCATTTTCTGCAAAGGGTAGTCTGCTCCTCTTTCACACTATTATTGTGCTAACACATATACACACCAGTAAAATCCTGACCAGCGCCCATGTACAAACAGACTGTGCTGCTGATGATAAATGCTCATAGCCAAGTGGTTCATGAAGGAGTGGTAGGAAAGAGGAGGAGGGATGCAGGTGGAGAGTCTCTTTAATTAGCCATAGTATAAGAAAGCACAAGAACAGAACAAGGAAAAGATGAAAGAAGTGAGGTTGAAATTTTAGATGACTTCAGGCTACAAAACGTCATGAACACAGGATGTGGTGGTGTGCACTTTCACAAGTTTCAGAATCTGCAATATGAGGCTGTTTAGACCAAACAATAATACATGGCTAGAGCAATAAAAAGAAAAAAAAGGAATGTTGTTACATACAAATCCAATTGACATGATTTCTGTTTAACTTTAGACTATTAATAAAGAAGCCTTTAACTCTTTAAAACCTGACGTGTCATCGCTGACATACTCTATGTATGTACATGTGGGATGGCTGTAACTCTTTTATTGTTTGTACAATTGGAAAAATGCCAAGAGTTTCCGAAACCTGAGATGTTGTACTTTATGGGCTTTGTTGGGTCATTAGGGTAATTTCATTCAGGCCTGTACTAAAAGCTGTAGAAAACGGCATTTTAACAATATTCTAACGTGCTGGAAATTGTAAATAACTGCTAGAGTTTTGAAAGTTTTAAGTGCTCTGGAAAAAATGGGCAAATGGACTCGTATTTTCTAACCTTTTCAGTCAAAATAAGAAAACAAAAATCAATTTTAGGCTTAGGGGCTAAAGACACCCCGATACTGACTCAGGCATTGTGTTGTAAAAGCTTCCTGTCAGTAACGTTTGATGTCTCTTAGCACTTTCATATGGACCAGAGCAGAAAAATGTCCAACGTATGTTCAAAGTATGTATGAGAAGTTGTCTTGTAGATCAGATTACTGCTCAAAAACTAATGGGCTGTGGAAAAAAGTAAAAATGTAGAAGAGAGAAGAAAAAAAGGAAAAAAGACCTAAAGGATTTTACGTGTCAGAAAAGTAGAGGAAGTAGAGTATATTATGTTTTTTATGTTAAAATTTTATTTGTGAAAAATGTCAAAGAAGCCCAGTAGTCATAGAAGAAATGTGAAAACAAGAAGAAAAAAATAACAGAAAGAAGAAAAAGATAGAAGTAAAAAGAGAGTCGCTGGGAATGGGGGGAATGGGGGGGTCAGTTGTTTATGGGATTAAATCGAATTGAGAACGTTGTCTTTTTATGCATCTGCACAGATAAGTGATGCAAGGAAAGATTAAAAAAAAAAAAAAAAAGTGTGTCATTCAAACCGAGCTGGCATTTTTCAGAAGTTCACTATAATTAAACCACTTGAGGATAACATTTCTAACAGACATATCATTTTGCTGGAGACAGGAGTGGAGACGAAGGGTCAGGAGTACAGTACATTATACAGAGATTTCCTTCAGGGCAGTGGAGGCATCTTATCCTGCAGGTCAGTCATATTACACTATTGGCTGATGAATGAATTCAGAGGTGGGCGTACAAACACTGACACACACAAAGACTCAAACCACAGGAGCTTTCCTCTGAGATCAGACAGGCAGACAGCGGAGCTCGTGGCTGGAGTGCATTCAGCTATGAATGCCTGCCAAACTAACAGTGTGGGCGAAGCTCGACACTAAGAAGTCTGACATTTTTAGCCTTTTTCAAACGACAGGAGAGAAGGTGAACATAGTATGTAACACCATAGTACTGTAGTAGTACTGTGCCTTGCGTCTCTCCTGACTGTGATTGTTATATCATCACAAATTATGCAATCAAACTGGGCTTTTAGTTCTAGCCGACTGGTGCTATTTGGAGAGCGTGGTGGAACAGATGATCTGTGTATATTTTTACAGTTCGTGCATAATTAAGACTTATTTATATTGGCATTGTGTGTCTGGTTTTTTCCTTAGCTTGAAACATTTGATGGGGGTCAAGGGATTACTTTGTTTTGGATTTCAACAGCATCTCTGTATATTTTCAGTCTTCTATAAATAATAATCTTAATCCATGTTGATTTATAGGCTTCTTGTTATTTATTACAGGCCGATGCAGCCACCAGCTTTCTGCGAGCGGCTCGATCAGGGAACTTGGACAAAGCTCTGGATCACATCAAAAATGGGATCGACATCAACACAGCTAATCAAGTAAGATGGTTGAAAATTGCATTTGTGTGTGTGTGTGTGTTCTAAATCTAATGCTATATTAAGCCTAGGCTCCTTTTAAAATCAATGAAAGCATCCAGTTAGAATTCACCATGTGCAATACAACAGACTGTAAAATAATTCAGCATTCTTTTTATTACTCTTGAAAATAACTCTTGTTTTTGCACAAATCAAGTAAGAAAATCACTTATTCTGGGCTCTGAGCTGCTTTTAACTGATATTATTGACGGATTTGTTTTGTTACATGTAGTTCAATGAAAAGCTGGAAGGGAATGGTCTCCTAGGATGGCAATGCCTCCATCTGTAGGACACAAGTGAAGACATTGTGAATCATTTGTCGTCACCTGATATCAGTGCACCTGTTAGAGATTTAGGAAGTATTTATCCCTCCAGTAGAGCTCACAGATTTGTAGAACTGATAGCAAAGTAAAATGAAGCTGTTCTGGTAGCACATAAAGGACCACTTTCCTAACATACTAGATGTTCATTTTTTCCTTTAACTCGTTACCCATCAGTTTGTTTTAGTTCTATCAGTTACAATACGACAATGTGAAAATAAAAGGACTCAAAAAATCCACACGCCCCTCGGTCAGGTTAGAAATGTTAACAAAACCACAGCTTCAATATACCGTAATTAAGTAGCAGTCACAATAACCTTCAGTGTTAGTGGAAACTAAGCATGAATACTTTTACAATAAAACTACATCAACTCACATCAACTTGAAATGTAAAGGTTCCACACATGCTTTAATCTATGAGCATATGAGTTATCAAGTTGTCACTATAGAGTTAATAAGAAAGGAGTATTGCTGAGTCCGTGCACAGTGTAGATGCAGACTTTTATTGCTGAAGATGTTAATGTTTCTCATGAGAAATTTCCACCGGTGACATTTTTTATTTACTGCTTGAAAGTTCATTGCACTTAGAGTTATTTTCATTGAAACCACATTTCTATTTTTTTTTTTATTCATATCCAGGGGCAGAAATAATCTTAAAGCCTTTGTCTGGTCCCTTTACTTGGTGCCTTTGGGACTCACTTTGTTCCCAAAGGCATAAAATTGTACACCTTGTATACACATTTGGGATAACAATTAGAAAAAATACTGCCTACTGTTAGAAAGAACAAGGAACACCTTTTACTCAGGACATGAAAAGCATAAATATGCAAAAGCATGAAGTATTTATAGAATCTAAAAACATTAATTCCATGAATTCCACATTCTTTATGATAAAAAAGTCCCCAATGTGTGCTGTATTTTCTGTGAATATATAGAATTTAGACAGAATTATTGCATTATATGGAGTGGTGGTGAATGTTCCTGAGTTAAGTCTAGCAGTGATATTCTTAAACTGTCTTTTTAAATAGTGTTAATTATATTTGGGTTTATTTATACAATATTCATTATCTGAATAATTTCTTACTAAGTAAAACGTAAGTGTTGGCGTATGACACCCTGTTTTGGGATTCTAAATAAGCCTATAAAGTCTGTAAAGTGTTTTGAGACCTTCTGATGTGTGGAGGTCACCTCATTCAGAACATATCTGACAGCACAGACACCGTTCTCATCCCACTGTAGAGAAGAAAAGGTTCTTTCCTCCATAAGAAGGTCATGATTATAAAACAGGTGAAATGCAGAATGGTGCTAAAGAATTACATGTTCACTGTGGAAAGTACAAACTGTACAAAATTTAGGCTTCACCATCTTAGACAGAATATTCAAAGACAGCGTACCATGCCACTGTACTCTCAGGGGAACACCATTCTGCAGCATCAGCAAAGGATGTAAAATAAGAGACCAAAAAAAGAAAATAAAAAATTCAGGAGGTCTAGCCCTCATCGTTCCCTGTCTGTGTAAAGTGGTGCACATAAATAATTAAGTATATTAGATTATAATTCCCTCAATCTTTTACTGTCTACTTTCTTACATCTCATTGCATCATGATTGTGGTGCAACAAATACACACAATTCAATATTGGACCTGAATGCACATGTGACTGTTTTGGACTCATACAGTATTATCAAAAATGTGTGGATTTGAAGTGAGAATCATCCTTTGCCAATGAAAGGATTGTTAAATTGTAAAGGTCACCTGACTACCTGTTGTGAGTAACATGCATATCTGGCTATTTTGCTTCCTTCTCATCTCTGTTGTGAGCTGCACATGCACATTAAATATGACAGTTAAGTTTGATTTTTGTTGTAAGTTGCAAATAAATAATTTGTATATAGGAGAGTAAAAATATATGTTAATATTGAGTGAATATATGTATATTAGTAATTAATGCCCTTTGATTTTAATTTCTACCTAGTTCTTTTTTGCTACATATTTGTTTCTTTCTTCTTCTTCTATTTTTTCTGTTTACCGTTGTATTGATGCCTTTTTACTGTGGACTGAGAGAAGGGCACACTTGGTATTTTTATATGATTTATGGGATTCTGCAGCAGTAACCTGTCCTTGCTATATGTACAGCCCTGCATACTCCTTTTTGGCACAGTCCCTCCACACCTTCCCTTCCCTCCCTTGTTGTACTTACATTTTTAAAGACACAGTGTAATGTATATATGCTGTGAAATATTCATCTAACAATATATGCATGTGAAAAGATACTGTGCATGTGCAAATATATTGATGAAGTGTTCGTTGGTATTTTTGGAGGGGGGAGGGTTGTGTTAAAAACCGTGTTAAGTTTGTCCTGTGTGTGCTGTAGATGTTGACACACCATACAACATTTTTAGTGCTTGTCCTCACCAGTGATATACAGTACAATGTGTTTCCCATCTTTCTGCGCATGCTTGCTGAGGGAACGTGTTATCCATTTGAATTGAGTGACACTGCAGTATGATGGCAGGCCTGAGAGCACCATGGGTAACTGAGCCCCCTGGTGGCCACATTGTGTATAGCAGGCAGGTTCCACAGTCAGGCAGTCAGACAAAACTACAATACTAAAAAAAATAGTTGTGCATTTCTCTTCACTTCTGCATTTTACTCATTTTTATCAAACAGGAAAGCTTCACTATTTTTTTTTTCTGTGAAGCATAACCTCATACTGTCATGGAAACGTCAGGAGATAGGCTTTGAAGAGTACCTTAGTGGGTGAGGCATTGTTAAACTTGGCTGTCAAGGACTGGCCCGAGGCCCAGTGTCCGCACTCACAGACTGTGGGGCTCCTTCCTGTTAAGTCTGCGGGGGCTGAGGGCTGTCCCACCATCAAATGTGTATGACATATGCAACACTTTGACTAAGTTTGCCTTTCTCAACACTTTTCCTGAGAGAATTCCCCACAGTTCATAGCAGATGTACCGTGTAAAATCCTGAACCATTCATTAAAGGAGTCATATTTTGCTTTTTAAAAAGTGGAATTATGCTTTTTAAAACATTTCCCTGTGGTCTACATAAACTGTGAATGCTATGCTTGGGTCTATGAGTAATAACATCAGAAAGGTGGGTTTGAGTGCTGGTCCTTTAAATGCACTTGAGCCACTTCATGACCCGCCCCCTCCAGGTTATTGACTGTGCTGCTCTGTCCCATTCAACCAAGAACTGAACATTTTAGGTAATGAACTTGAAGTTTGGACAAATTTCCAGTATGGACTACAACTACTGCTGCTGATGAACTCAGAGAAATGTTTATTGGACCTTATATATGCAAATGTCGTGATATAAATAGTTGTAGATGCAACAAATTAAGGAGGTATGAAAACTGGTTGTAGAAATCCACTTTATTTTTTGCCAAAATCAATATAAAGATAGCGTTGCAGCACCTGGGGGGTTCAAATTCAAACTTCTAGAACTATTAGGGTCCAAATACACAAAGAAATGAACCAAAAGACTAATAAAAGTGTCACAATTTGAGCCCTTTTAGAGATAACAGTGACCAAACAACTTTTTGCATCCACTGCTAAATTAACAATGAATCATTACATTACAAGGTTTTAAGAAGACATCATCAAAACATGTGAAATCAGAGGAGTGCTCACATATTCTATATTATACGTATCATTTAATTCACCACCAGGTTATTTGTGCTTTATTATGTTGTTTTAACAAAAAGAAATAAACTGATAAGATGACAGTTATCCTTAATGTATCAATGCCTTTGCTGTGAAGGAAGCAAAAAATGTGTAATAAAGAGGCTGAAAATGGTGTTTTCGCGTCGTCATGTGCAGCAAAGTGTCTTCCTGTTCCTATCTCTACCGTTTTGACCTATTGCAGCTTTTCGCTCTCAGTCATCACCAGGCGATGCCAGTTTAGTCTGTGATTCCAGTCACAACCTTCTTCCTGTAAACTTGAAACTATCATTTCACTGTCCGTTTCATCAGAGTAGTGTCCTCTTGCTGTTTCTGTGGGTGTATCAGTTAATTTTCTCAGTTATTTTTAGAGATGACAGTAATGAGACAACTGATGTTCTGCACAGCTAGAGAAAACACGTCACATGTTACAAGCTTGTATTTCATTTCCTCAGTTTTATCGCCTGCACCATGGAGATTATGTGATCTTCTTTTGTTTGTTTTTCCATCCATTTGTTTGTTTTTCTGGAGTAGATAAAAACCACACCACCATGTTTTTATAAAATTCTGTAGAAGGTAGGGCGCAGGTTAACGACAAACCCCTCACATACTGAAACAGATCCATGAAAAGTAACAGCGCTTGGAATTGTTTTTCACTTTCTTCAACAAGATAATTCCAGGCAAACAAAGAACATAACTGCTTATCTTAATTAATTAACTAATCGGTGGCACCAACTAACAAAAGGGGGGGAAATATAATCATTACTTAACATTTTTCTGTGAAAGGGTGGACTGGTGGGCTTGGCTGAGGTCTCCACTCTTAACATGTCCTTCTTGTTCGACTTCAATCAAACATTCATACCAATAGTTCTTCGCACAATGACAAGGCAAAGTTCGGGACAAGGTCAAATATATGTGTGGAATATGTTGCTTGCAGTGTGTGTTGTTATGTTAACTTACTAGAGTTTTTAACCTCACTCTTACCATAAAGATTGTTTTATTAATTATGGTGTTGAGACATGAAAGAATGTGCTCGTTTAACAATGTGTTAGGGTATATTTTATCCTCTATGGCTGTTCCTACTTGACTAAGTGTGTCCGATTTCTCTCAGAATGGTCTCAACGGGTTACATCTGGCCTCTAAAGAAGGTCACGTCAAGATGGTCCTGGAGCTTTTACATGCTGGCATTGAGCTTGAAGCCACCACCAAGGTCTGTCTTCTTTTTGTTAACTTCTAAATCACTAGTTAAAATGGAAATTAATGTAGTTACTTGTTACTCATTACTTTTCTTGTCCAGTACTCAGGAATGACTAATATTTTTAGATATATTCAGGACATTTTGCTGCAATAATTGTTCATGTTTTAGTTTTAGTAGGTTTTGTTGTTGAAAACTATAGCTAAATTCCTTTATATGTGTGTATATATATATTACAAAATGGGTACTGTTTTTACTGTCATAATTTCTTACCTTAAACCAGTGGGTCTCAATGTTTTCTGTCGGCCCCGCCTTTCAAGGATGAAAAATCTCTAGGCCCCCCTCAACCGCAACAACATTGTACAACTGATGCACTTATAACATTTACTGAAAGAAACATCAATATCTTATCAATAGTTTTTTGCTTTTCCTTGAATAATTTGTTGTGCAAATCCAAACTAACTTTGATTTTTGCTTGAATAATACAAATAAACTCAACAAAACTGCTCCCTGGGACAATATTTTTCCAAATGAAAATAGGAAATGCACAGTTATCTGACAACTTTGGCAATAAAGTTACATTTTATAGAACAACAAACACATTTTGGTAACAAATATGAGCATTTTCACAATATCAGTGGCTACAATGAGCCTGTTTCCATTGCACATCTCAGAACATTAAAGTGCAAACTGTACAAAAACAGAAACATTGCACATTTTTCTTTTCCAGTCCAAACCTTTTCCATTCTCCAAACCTAAACCCTTTGTCTAGTTTAGTCACAGATCACCATGGCAGTAGATTGGTTTGTTGTACGTCCCTAAAATGAGTCCAGGGTGCTCTAATGCTAAAACATTACTTCCATCTGCTACATGTTCTAACCTGAAGGAAAATAAAACAAACACCCAGGAGAGATCCCATGTCCTCCCTGGAAAGCCCTCATATCCCCCCAAAGGAGCCCACCCTGCAGTTTGACAAACACTGCCTTAAATACAGCCCAAATATAGTGAAATTCTTCAGTTGCATTTTTAGTATTAAGATCTGGGCCAATAGGTGGGACTCATTTTTCATTAATTCCCTCTCATTTGCCTTTTCTCTTCTTTTGTGCGACCATGTGTGTGACCTCCAGAAAGGAAACACAGCTCTCCATATCGCTGCGCTGGCAGGGCAGGAGAAAGTGGTGGCTGAGCTTGTCAACTATGGTGCCAACGTTAATGCCCAGTCACATGTGAGTCACCACAAGCTGAGCGTGTGATAAAGTGTGCCAAGTCTCTGTGCATTTCACTTGGTTCGTTCTGTGCTTGTATTTATATGTGACACGGCTATTAAACAGATCTGGCTTCGCTCTATATTTACATACTTTGCGTACAGTAACTTTCTATGTCCATGTAAAGACAAATTGTTTTCTGAATTTCATGGCTACTCGTGTATGAAGGTGTGTTGTGACCTGAAATTTGCATTCTGACATTGTCCGTGCTTGTGTTTTCCTGTATGTATAATTATACATTGTGTAACTGTACTCCAACAGAAAGGCTTCAGTCCGCTCTACATGGCAGCGCAGGAGAACCACTTAGAGGTGGTCAAATTCCTGCTTGAGAACGGTGCCAATCAAAGTCTCCCAACAGAGGTATGTGTCTACTCACATGTTGTTTAATTAGAGTTTGTGTGAAGTTTGTCATTACAGGCCTGCTGCTTAGTAATTATCACCTCAAAACAACAGTGGTATTTGTATGAAATGTATCCATGGCATGAATGCTGCTGTGAGAAACTATAAGTTGTTTTCAGAAATAAACTAAGCAAAGTGAGTCACTGCTGCCATTTCATAGAATTTTCCTTCTTATGTATGTAATAAAGTGTGAGACATTTCACTCAGTGGTAGAAATTCACAAAACTGGTTTGTCATCATTGTATGTATTTAAACCTGGCACAATCATCACATAAATGCCATATTGTAGGTAATTGGGGTTCTTTTACATAATTCTGATAATCGTGTCCATCCACCTCCTTAAAATCGTCTCAGTGAAACTAACATAAATGACATATTTTATCGTTTCCTCCACATCATCTCATTTTGCATTTCATTATTTCTCCTGTATCTTATTCAATGGAGAACAAGCGCGGCAAACAGAAAGAGAATTCATTATGTGTTTTTTTTAAATGATATACCAGTAAATAGCTCTTCTTCTTCAGTGTGTGTGTGTTAAACCTATAAACTGTGATGGTGTAAAGTTAACAGAATAATATTAACGCAGTGATGTTGTTCATTCCATAAGTATCACTTAAGATTTCAGCCTTATTTACTTCCCATTTTTTTCTTACACACCCTTCCCCTTAACCTCAAACCTTTGCATTTGTTTGACTCGTGTTGTCTTCTGCTCTGTCCTGCAGGATGGCTTCACACCCTTGGCTGTGGCCCTTCAGCAGGGCCACGAAAACGTCGTGGCGCTGCTTATCAACTATGGCACTAAAGGGAAAGTCCGACTCCCTGCTCTGCACATCGCTGCACGAAATGACGACACACGCACTGCTGCAGTTCTTCTCCAAAATGACCCCAACCCTGATGTTCTCAGCAAGGTACTGTAAACTCTGAAGCACTGGTGACACCAGCAGACACAGTTATTTTGCTAATTGGTTTCGCTCTAACACTCTGCCGTCAGTCAGATGGGCAAAAAAGTTGCAGAAGTAATAAAAATTCACAGCAACAATAGTAATCTGTATATGAATTAAAAGATACCTTCCAATTTCCAAGTAACAGAAGAAAAAGATTTAATATTTAATTAAAATGTGCAGAAAATATAATGCTCTATTATGGAACACTGCAGGTTGATGCCTATTCCATAACTGTGTTCTTCAATTGTTTTATAAATAGGTTGCAGTTGTTCTCATTTACATTCTTATTATAACACCATCCTACTGTATTTCGTTCTTTGTAGACTGGTTTCACACCTCTCCATATTGCAGCCCACTATGAGAATATGAGTGTGGCCCAGCTGCTGCTTAACAGAGGAGCCAATGTAAACTTCACCCCCAAGGTCAGTTTATTTATGGTACTGTTTACCCCAGTAAACTTTATAATGATAAAGAAAGATGAACTTAAAGAGTATAAAAAATATTAAGTAATGATTGCAGCATTTATAATGAATGTGCTTTTTTGCTCGAATAGTGTTGGAATTTGAAGTCAACTATGATCATGAATGGTAAACTTACTTATTTTTTCCAATTTCATCACTAGAATGGCATCACACCTCTTCATATAGCCTCCAGGAGGGGCAATATGATGATGGTCAGACTCCTGCTGGACAGAGGGGCACAGATTGATGCCAAAACTAAGGTAGGGTACTGTGCACATTATCTTTTCCACTACTGTCTTGTGTTTTTTTTTTTTTGTGGATGTTCTGTCTAAAGTCAGTGTCACAGTTCTGCTGTGTTCTCATGCTGATTTTCTCATCACAGTCTGTCACGTCGTTTAACAACTTATCAATTGCTTTTCTGATTCTGATTTCTGTTCATTATAGGATGAGCTGACTCCTCTCCACTGTGCAGCCAGAAATGGTCATTTTCGCATCATTGAGATCCTGCTGGAACATGGTGCTCCTATCCAAGCTAAAACCAAGGTAGATGAATTTAATAAAATACCACAGCCGCTCAGGCTCTGTTTTAGTCAGTCGTATCCTGGAATCAACACTGGCAGATTCATGTGAACTTCAGAATGTTTAGTTTATTTTACTTGTTTAACAGATGATGTTCCCAAGGCCATCATATTTAAACCAACTTAGGATAAACATTGATTCACCTTAGAATTTCATTAAAATGTCACACAAATCTGTGTCTTAAATCTTAGTCTGTGTGCATATATGATGATGATGTACTTTATTTTTCTCATTTCTGAGCAATTTACATTCCACTTACAACTGATCAAGTTACATTAAATGGGAATACAGATACAGTTGAACTGACGTCCGCAGCTGTAACCAGCGCCTCGTTTATGCAGAATGAAAATGAACAAACATGAGGGAATTGAGGAGAGAAAAAAAAGGCAAATTCCACTCTATAGTCTAACTCTACAGGGTGTAATTTATGGAGAAAAAAAACACGCCTCTGCATGAAACACAAAGACAACAGTTACACGCGGGACCAGAAGCACACGTGGGTAGTGAGGGTGGGTGAAGGGATGTGACACGCCCATGTCCAGAGGTGGTGCGCAGCAGCCAATGAGGCGCAGCGCTCCCAAACCCCCGTCCACAGCATGTCTGGGAGGGGGAGGAAGGAAGCCCTTGAGGTTGAGAAAGGTGATTGTTGTGAGTTCGATCTGTCCTTGAACAGTTTGTGTGATGTGCATGTGTCTGGTCACGCCCCCTCAGTCCAACAGTGTATGGCAGAAATCTGAGTTTTGCTACAGCTCTTCATCCTCTGTGGGATCAAATCCAAAGGATCAACATTACACAAGGGTAGAAGTTCTGTGTTGTAAACATTTAGTTCCAGTGAATTTACCTGCTTGGCTCTCCTCACTTGCCCCCGCTCTGTCTCTGTCTCATTCACTAATCCTGCTTTCTCTGCGGTGTCCAAACCTCTCCTGTACAGAATGGTCTATCCCCCATCCACATGGCAGCTCAGGGGGACCACATGGAGTGTGTCAGGCAGCTACTCCAATACAATGCTGAGATTGATGATATCACACTGGACCATTTAACTCCTCTTCATGTAGCAGCCCATTGTGGCCACCATCGCATGGCCAAAGTCCTGCTCGACAAGGGAGCCAAAGCCAACGCACGTGCTCTGGTGAGGTTCTATTTTCTTATGTTTGTTTTGGTGTCTAACCTTTACTAGAACAACATTTATATAGTTTATCTTCAGAACTATACACATTTTCTGGAGTTATGAACTGTTTTCTCTCTATTTTCAGAATGGTTTCACACCTCTACATATTGCGTGCAAGAAGAACCACATGCGGTCCATGGACCTGCTGCTTAAGCACTCTGCTTCCTTAGAAGCTGTCACAGAGGTGAAATGATTAGAACACAAGGGAAAGAGACCGAAAGTAAAGCACTAACCTGTGTTTTGTGTTTTGTTTTGTTTTTTTACATGCAGTACACTATGTTTTAAGTGGGAGTTGAACATTTACTGAGTCGTACATGACTTTGAAGTTGCAAGGAGTGTGCTACATTTTTATTAACACCCTTTCCTTCTATTTTTGTTTGTCTGCCTGCAGTCTGGTCTCACTCCTCTTCATGTAGCAGCTTTCATGGGTCATTTGAACATAGTGAAAAACCTGCTCCAGAGAGGGGCTTCACCTAATGCTTCCAATGTGGTAAGAAATTCAGACCCTCACTCCATATACTGTACATTATACTGCCACAAAATGACATTTGATTTATGGTCTCTTTTTTTAAGTTACATACTTGGTTTAAGTTTCTTAATAGATCATGTGTACGAAAAGTACTTGCAAAATTATGAGGACAGCTTTTCAGTCTTAGTCAAAAGAATTAGTCACCAGTGGATATTGAAGTCCTCCTTACATAACTGAAAGTGATGCACTGTTATACAATTAGTTTCTTGTGTTCATTCATTGTAGAAAGTGGAGACACCTCTCCACATGGCCTCTAGAGCAGGACACTGTGAAGTTGCTCAGTTTCTGTTGCAGAATGCAGCACAGGTGGATGCAAAGGCTAAGGTATGAGCTGTTTCTCCTTCCTTTTAGTCACCATGATGTTATGTTTGCATATCCCTCTCAGTAATTACCACTGATTTGGTGCCGAGAAAGTCTCCATTAGTTTTAAACAATAAGAAAAATGACTCACACACTATTCATCACCTCATTTATGCCATGGTTAACGGTTGGTTGGGCTGGCTAGTGGTGTGGTTTTACTTCTTGTTGTTTAAGAATATCCTGTTAATGGTCTGTTGCAATGAATGAACCTGTTCTCTTTGCTATTTGTGTCCAGGATGACCAGACACCTTTACACTGTGCTGCCCGTATGGGCCATAAGGAGCTTGTTAAACTGCTCCTTGAGCACAAGGCCAGTCCTGACTCAGCAACAACTGCAGGCCACACGCCTTTACATATCGCCGCTCGTGAAGGACATGTCCACACTATTCGAATCTTGTTGGACGCTGGTGCACAGCAGACAAAGATGACAAAGGTATAAAGAATCCATGTTATGAAAATGTGACATTTTGAGAACACTTGTTTTATGCAACAGTATTTTGCTCCCAAAGCACCTGCCCCAGAACAGCTCTTCATACGGTGTTTCCAGACCGGCTAGCCTGGTGTTGGGGCTGGTTCTCGCACCAATTACACTAGGAACCGATGGGTTTGCTCATGAACAGTCCACGTTCATATCATTATGTGAACCCAATGACGCATCATCGACAGAGGGCCATGCAAAAGCAGATGTGCTCAGGGCAGAGGAAATAACAGTGGAATGGATCACATCATCAACTACTTGCGAGCATATGTTCTCTTCATGCATATCATTATTTATCTGCGCCAAGCCTTGCTTCTACATCTGCTGTGGAGAAGAAGGCAGCGACACAGAATCCAGAGATGTAACCAAATTGTTGGTTCCCAAATGCTCTGATTTTCAGAGTGAACACGTTGGTCGGTTTAAGATTAGGTGCAGGAACCAGCACCAGCTCAGTTCTCTGTTGGCCTGAAAATAACTAGAGTACCATAGAGTTTAAAAAAAAAAAAAAAGAACAGTTTCTGTGTGAGAGTTGATATTTTTACAGTGTCAGTATGGTGTACAATAGTAAGCTTAAATATATATTGTATCACTTATTTTCTCAACAGAAAGGCTTCACTCCCCTCCATGTAGCTTCTAAATATGGGAAGGTGGACGTGGCTGAGCTCCTTCTAGAAAGAGGAGCCAACCCTAATGCATCTGGAAAGGTGAGATGATCATTTCCCCCTGTAGGCCCAGTAATCAGGTCCCTGAGGAATGCAAAAGTGCTGAAGCACTTTTTCCATGGTTGTTAAGGGAGATTCAACCAGAAAAGCGCCCCCA
Source organism: Maxillicosta whitleyi (assembly GCA_029822895.1). Taxonomy (NCBI): domain Eukaryota; kingdom Metazoa; phylum Chordata; class Actinopteri; order Perciformes; family Neosebastidae; genus Maxillicosta; species Maxillicosta whitleyi. The sequence continues at coordinate 3,042,530 of JAPSES010000081.1, read as the reverse complement.
CGGGGAGGACAGCTGATTGATATTTAGCCATGACAGTAAATGTTTCATATGTATGTGTTTTTCTGTGTTTTTTATGTACATGTGTGTTGCTTTTATATATGTGTCCATGTGTCTGTGTGTGTGTTTAACAGAATGGTTTGACACCCCTTCATGTGGCCGTCCATCACAACAACCTGGATGTTGTTAAACTCCTGGTCAGCAAGGGAGGATCTGCACACAGCACTGCCCGAGTAAGATGGTCACATTTGGGTGTGCACATACTCACACGCAGACCAACACAGCATGTGAACTGCTGCTGACACACACGTATAACCAAAACAACTTCAAAAGAGTATGTGATGCGTAAATATATGGCACAGTAACATGTCAATCTCTGTGCAGGGTCCATATATAAAGTGTGATGACCTCTTTGACAACACATCTGACACCTCAGGAAGAAAACAGTGCTGAACCTTTTCTATTTCTGTGTCCTCATTTCTCGCCACAGAACGGCTACACTCCTCTGCACATAGCATCCAAACAGAACCAGATGGAGGTGGCCAGTTGTCTGCTGCAGAATGGGGCATCACCGAACGCCGAGTCCCTCCAAGGCATCACGCCCCTGCACCTGGCTTCACAGGAGGGACGACCAGACATGGTGGCTCTGCTGATCTCCAAACAGGCCAACGTAAATCTGGGAAACAAGGTATATAGAGTAAAATACATGAAGCTGCATCAGATCTATCATTAGATGTGTCACGACTGGTATAAGGAACGTGAACACAAATCCAGAGAAGGAAAAGAGAAGAAAATGCAGAGAAGGAAACAGTTTATTGAGAATAACACAAAAAGGGTAATATTCTCAGGGAAATCCAAGAGGTACAGGCAGAGGAGAAGTCCCGAAGGTCCAAGTCAAAGCAAAGGTCATACACGGTGGATCAGAACAAAGAACATCATGGCTGGTTACAAGACAACTGAGAAATAGACTAAGGAACCACAAACTGACATGACAAACAAGCAGCGAGACACTGACAAGACAGGGATGATATACACTGGGGCATGTGGAGAAAACAAGACACAGGTGTGAACAATCAGGGCGGGCCTGCAGACATGACAAGATGTTTTCTCTATGAAAATACATACATTTTGTCAACTTCATGTATAATTTGGTACAGACAATACACTGATTGTTCCTCTTCCATGTTCTGTTTCCTGTGTTTTCAGAACGGTCTGACTCCTCTGCATCTCGTAGCTCAGGAGGGTCACGTGGGAATCGCTGACACTTTAGTCAAACAGGGAGCTTCTGTTTATGCTGCTTCACGGGTAAGATGCAGTTTCTCATCTAAACATACTATATTTAAGTTAAATTATGTTAAATTACTTAGATGTGAGGTGAAATAGACATCGGGTGCTTGAGCTCCATAAAGGTTTGAGTTTCAAAAAAAGGCAGCTTCAGAGGAGTTTGTTGTTGTTGCTGAGAATTTTTATTGAACCTTTATTTAACCAGGAAAAGTCCCGTTGAGATTAAAAACCTCTTTTTCAAGGGAGTCCTGGCCAAGAGGCAGCAAAAAGTTACAAAGACAATACACAAAATTACAAACAATTATAAAAAAAAAAAAAAATTGCAATTAAATGAGTTGACCTCAAGTGCTCTCAATCTGGATTTAAATGCATTTAAAGGAATGAAATAGTTCAGTTGATAAAATGTGAGGGAAGGTGCACGTTATGCTCTTGGATCCCCTAGCCACGACGTAACACTAAACTTCATGCATTGTTCAGTCTATGGATGTGTAATTTATACTTTTATGCTTTGAGGTACAATGTAATCCAGTTTTATTCTGTATTAAAATGTTCAACTTTCTCATTATGTGGATGCTCTATTAATATGTAACTGATCCAGCAGATTTGCAGTTACACACACAGACACTTTTCTATTTTTGTTTCTTGTATCACACGTTGTATTCATATGGCTGATTTATATAAAAATGCATTGCTGTCCCTTTTCTCAGATGGGCTACACACCTCTTCATGTTGCTTGTCACTATGGCAACATCAAAATGGTGAAGTTCCTTCTTCAACAACAGGCTCACGTGAATAGCAAGACAAGGGTAAACAGTTTCTGTCGTCATCCATTGTAGATATCTTTACTTTTTCTTGCCTTATTGTTACAGTTACATTAGCATTAGCAAACCACTATTGTGTGATGACTGTTAAACCACCATAGATTTTCTACTAGATCTAAAAGCATCTACTGATATAACAGTTTAATCCCTGTTGAACCACTAATCCTATCAATCCATGTAATGAATTGGTATAAAATACAGGTTTGTCATCTTTTCATGGTCATCAGATATGACCTATTTGGACGTTCAGAGGCTCATAGTTACCGTGGAAACACCGCCATTTTCTACAACATTGATTCGCCAGTAAAATCCAGTTGAATCAATGACAGTGGATGGGAACACTTGGTTTATGTTCAGTTAATGAGAGATTTGTTAAAAAAGTCTGTTTTTTTTTTTTGTTTTTTTTCAGTTTTCCCTGTTTCAGATATAATAACCCTCAACTTTAATCTGAACTTTTATGATCATCCAAATGATCATGATTAAGAAAATACTTGATTTTCACTGAATTTAGCATTTATTACAATAATGGGTGACAAATCACTTAAGAAAGGTTAAATAGAGAGAAAATGTGATGTGGGATCTACCACAAAAGTCACACTGGGTCTTTATGGTTTAAGACAAAACCTTTTATCCTATGTTCTCTATATGTTTTTCAGATGGGCTACACCCCTCTGCATCAAGCGGCTCAACAAGGCCATACTGATATCGTCACACTGCTGCTCAAACACGGAGCCCAGCCCAATGAAATTACTTCGGTGAGATTGATTTGTCAAACTGTTCTGCCTTAGGAAAAAAATGTGTCACCACCTAATGCGATAACAATGTGGCGATGTGATAGCTTACCTGATATGTCACTTAACTGATGTGACTATTTCGGAAAGGATTGTGCCTAAAGTCTTAACGTCCCATGCCTTTGTGGTACCAGTGGTAAAATATCCTTTTGGGCTGATGATATTTCAGATAAGTTTGTAAACTGAAATTAAAACTGCTCCAATGTATATCTGATTGTAATACTTATAGAACATCAATGTTACATCCTCGAAATGAATTACCACCAGGGTAATATTTTAGTGATATACATCATTTGTTACAATGCTGTATATAACAAACCACTCAACAATTAGAAATTGGCATCATTGTTTTCTTTCAAATACCTATTTATACTGCAATCGATTTGCACTACAACACACATATTTCTACTGATATCCAAATGTTTGTACTTCATATTTGTACTCGTATTTGTACTTCATATATCTATCCATACTGTCATTCCATTATTGTTATTTCCCTTTATTTAGCTGTTTTTATATCAGGAACTTAACAAAGCTATAAACAAAACTTTTTTGGTCTGTACTACATGTGTTTTACAATGACAATAAACCCTATTCCACCTTTGGTCGTTGTTGCTATCGCTGCATTTGAATGCAGAAGGATATGATGGATTTATCTTCTATGTCTGTGATCAAGCATGTGGTGAATTGTGAATAATATAGTAAAGAGGCAGCAATAACGTCTGACAGTGCAAAGTGTGCGTACAGTTAACAGAATGTGTTTTTTATTGTTGTTCTGAGCTGCGTTTCTGATCTTTACTGAACAGAATGGGACGTCTCCACTTGGCATTGCGAAGCGGCTGGGTTACATCTCAGTCATTGATGTGCTGAAATTGGTTACCGAGGAGTCCGTCTCCATGGTGAGGAACACATGATGCACGCTCCACAAGGTTACACCCATACGCAAAGATGTAGAGATGACACACACCGTGACTGAGGTTTTCAGTGAAAGCAGTTTCTTGGGGAAGATCGGCTTACTCACCTCCTCAAAACTTCATTTGATTTGTTTGCATTCTCTTGTTTTTCATTTCCTCAAACATAGATCACCACAGAGAAGCATCGGATGAGTTTTCCAGAGACAGTAGATGAGATTTTGGATGTGTCTGAGGATGAAGGTAAAATTTTATTTGATTTTGTGTAATATATTCAGTGTTGAGTTGTGATAATATATTTTCAGCGCTGACCTTCTGCTGTGTTAAAAGACGACAGTATAGGAGGTACTCTGACACAACAAAATACCACCATGAATTCAAGTATGTACATGACTGTTTATAACACACTTTTCCATTTGTTTTGTAGGGGTTGCCCAGCTAACGTTAGGTAGGATTGTGTGTATATCTCTGCTTTGTCCGGTCCGGTGGCTCGTGAACTTGTGCCTTCATTGCGATTGCACTTTTCTCATTTTCTCTGTGCGTCACTAATTGTCTTTCTAATCAGTTCCTGTGACCGCTTTCAACTCCAGTCCAATTTGCTCTTCTCCTCATTACTCTCTGACTTTATCTCCTCTATCTTGCCTCTGTCCTCCTCTCGCACTTGTTCAAAGATTAATTTAAAAATGTTCTGTTTTTCATCAGCATGTAGTCACAACATTTTCCTTTTCTCAGCATTCAATGCACATCTGTTCGTGGACTCATTACTGACAAATCGGCAGTATTTTTGAACTTTAAAGTGCAAACATCTCCTTCTTAATGCAGCCCTTAACAGCCTAATTGATTAATATGTTTATTTCACACATGCTGTGTCCCAGCTGTGATGCCATCCTGCAAACAACACTGTTGTTTCCGTGATTAAAATAACCCCAGAATTAAACAAAGTAGCTTGACATATAACAATTTACATTCTATTTAACCTAATTTATTCATTTATTTTGTTGTTTTCATTGATTCTTTCCTCCTTTATAACATTTTTTGTTTACCTGAACAACTCGTATTTATGTGTATACAGCTTGTATTGTGTTTAATTATCTGTAAACAGCTCTGTTTTTGTCAATTGTTGTTGTTGTTGTGACCATTATTTCAGTATCATTCCTTTTTAATAATTGAGATATTTTCTCCCACACAGAAACAACCATCACCACATGTGATTTCATCTTTAATGGGCATGCTCACTAAAAAAGCTGTCACCAGGTGCCTTGCAGTTTGCCGTCCATGCAGTGTCTCAACTGTGTTAATACTCACTGTCTTTCCAATCCTCTTCTTTCACTCCTCGGTTTTCATTGGCTCTGGATGTTGTTGGTTTGACACCATTGCTTGGACTAAACTCTCTGAAATTTGCTTTGTGACCATTTTTTTCTGTGGTTTCATGAAGGTGAAGGGATGGGAGGGATAGCTATTACACTACTTCCACCAAGGAATAACTAGGTCAATTGACTTCATTTTGATTCAAGATATTGTAACTCACAAAGATTAAAAAAAAAAAAAAAAAAAAAAGAAAAATTTGAAAAAAAAAAAATTCTAATGTCATTGATCATTTGAAATGCTCAAAGAAACTACTTTAAGACTGAGTGGAAGAACTCGACCATGCAATCAGCATATTTGTGCCCTGCTTTTTTCCTGGTCTCGTCCTTTTCTCTCTTAATTCTTTATGTGCTCCTTCCAGTCTGTTTTTTTCCAGTCTTTCTTTCCTTTTTGTTTTACTATTTGCCTGACTTTCCTCTTTTTCCTAAAGGAGATGAATTACTTGGAATGGACGGAGCACGCTACTTGAAACTTGATGACTTCAAGGATCAGGATGATGACTTCCTGTCTCCTAAGAAGACTCTCAGAGACTTTGAAGGTGGCATGGGCACCACGTAAGTCGAGGAACCAGAGAATACAGGGGGTCCACAGACCCTTAAAATGTCTTATATTTGACCTAAATCACTGAGGGCCACATGTATAAAAATATAGAAGGGCCACTTACTAGAAATTAGGTATATAGCCTTAACTTTAGTGTATTAAAGTTAGAAAAATCTATTAAAAGTGGACAAATATGTTATATTGTTGGATATAATTAAAAACAAAACTGCCTTCATCACAGCTTTCCATACATGGATTTTAACTGATTTATTCAGAAAAGGCTTTGGTAGTTCATTCTCAGAACAGCAGCCTCAGATTTAGACACAAGATGGTATAGAGAAAAAAAACAATAAAGTGGAACGGCTGAATTTCAAACTTGTTATTTAAGTTATTATGGTTAGCAACACACAGAAGTGCATTTAATTTGAGTGAATTATCCCAGTGAATATCAGCTGCACTGGGTATGTAAATTGGGCCGTCCAGCAATGGTGTTGATCCGACGCCACTCGTGCCAAAAATCCGGACAAATTCACTTAATCAAGGTGCAAATGTTCATCAGATGAGATCAGCTGATTTTGCATGTGCAGTGTGTGCACTGTGTACAGGGGGTGGGTACTCTGTGTGTTAACAAGAAAAACACATATAAGATATAATATAAGTGGTGCACAAAAAGCAGAGTAGCTGCAGAATTGATATTTGTTACACGTAGAAGATGTTGCACTACAACTCTTTATACTGTGACACAGGTAGACAGGAAGTGTGACTTGTTTATGTAAAGCCTGACAGCATTCGTTGAAGATGCTCATGACATGTTTGTTTATTGTCATTTCACTGCTACCGTCCATTAAAGCAGTAGATGGGTACGGAGGAAAAGGAAAATCTTCAAATAAATTCCAGTGTCGTGATCACTTAACTGCAAATATTTTTATTATTTGCTCTAATTCCCCAGATTTTCTGATCAAGTGTGAACAGTTTACACAATGCCGGTGTCTTGTGCTCTTTTTTATTAGAGTTATTTAACATAGCCTGGATTATTATGAAGGGAAGTTGAAGGTAAAGTGCATAAAAGCTTAAAATTGAAAAGGTATGGGGGGCCCAAAATTAAGAGGTACATTACTAAAATATGCAGCACACACAATGCCAGATTGTGTTTGAGCCAGATTCTGGCAACGCACATGTTTCAGTGTCATTTTTCACCTATCATTTTATGGAAATGGATTATTGATTGCTTTGTCAGTCGTCGTTTCAGTGGTTTGACTTCTCCATTTAAATGAATGAGGAGCTACATTTTTTTTGGCCTCTATTATATAGTTGTCATTATGGTATTATTACTAGGAGTACGATTGCTCTCCTGTCCTCTCACAACCTCTTGTAATCTCAGAAAATACATAAAAGGTTTTTTATGTGTTCTTTCAAGTTGACATTTACTACTTTTATTTATGATCTCATCTAACCACTATTAAAAACTGTGTTTCCTCCTCTACCCATGTGCCACTGCAGCTCATTTTCCCTACTTTCGGTTGTTCCTCTGTCATTTAAGGGCTGATAATAGCCTGCAGTGACTTCCTGTAATGTGTGCAAATGTGTGACACATACAAAGTGTTTTCCCACTAAACATGAACCAGGTTGATTCTGGCCATGAGCTCTTTTTTATCTGACCAAAGCCCATCTTTTTATGTTCACCTGCAATGTTGGTTTAGATCAAACTCTGTCCAAAGGTCCAGACCAAATACACTACATGTGTTAGTCCTTTAGTCTTAGTTAGTCTTTGTGTTATTTTAGTGATCATTATTGATTATACAACAAAGTATTGCCTCTTGTATAACATTATTCTCATATCTTGTTCCATAGACCGTACTCTCCTGCTATTCCCAGAATCCCTTGTGTGTCGCCAGAGACTGTTCTACTGGATCAGGTATAATTACATTACAGTGTTTCAAGGATACATTACTTCTTAAGCATGCCGTATCCATTTTCTTCTTGTCTTTTGTTTGATTATCTCATGTTTTTCAGTTTGCACAACTTTCTACAGACTTTTCTTCCTTGGAATTCCTTTCACCATATTGTTTATTTTTTTATCACCATCTTTTTCCTCATTCTTTTCTACAAAGTGTCTCTCCCTTTTTCATTTACTATTGGTCAGTTTTTCACTGACTTTCCTTTTCTCCCTCTTTGACCTCAGCACACCCCTGTCCCTCTGCCAAAGGAGTATGACGAAGACTCTCTCATCCCGAGCAGTCCAGCAACAGAGACTTCAGACAATGTCAGCCCCGTGGCCAGTCCTATTCACACTGGGTGAGTTAATAAAACATTTTAATGCAGCCTAGTCATTTCCTTTTCACTCCATGACATCCATTTCTGAACATTGCTGGGATGTTTAATTACCAATTGTCATTGGAGCCATAAGCAGTACCATAAAGGCATGTTTTTATCTCATGGAGTAAATCCCATAATATTGCTGGTACAAAGTAACACTGCAGCTATGTGGAGAAGAAGGTCATGTCCATAAGATATACAATAGAAAATGCATCTTAACAGTAAATGCTGCCGTCATCCATCACCTTTTATGATGAATGATGTTTTGACATCACTGACATCAAAACATCAGCGATGATAAGTAATGGCTCACAGATGGTTTGCTAGAGGTTCTTAGAGTAGTAAAGCTATATGTAACATTTTAGATGCTAAAGTACCTGGACCTTTGCTTGTACAGTAACATATGATGATGCACGCCTGTATTTTGCATCAACAATCAAAGAATAGATTTGCTGAGACATAATTAATGCATATCACAGTGAGTCAGCATTCGAAAAGCAGAAGGTGAGGAGAGGGTAGTCAGGAGAAATGAGAAGAGATGAGCTGTGAAACAAACACACACCTACACACCACTAGGATGCTGCCAGTGGGAATGACAATCAAACAGCACTGGGGCGTCTCCTTCAGTCTCTCACTCATTATTACTGCACTCACTGGCTACTTCAGATGTTCAATCATCTGCCATGTTTAGACAATCAGACAAAAGGACACCCACTGTGATGTTGACTTTATGAATTACTCCACATGAAGCAGAACAGAAACCAGTCATTTTAGACCACGTAAAAAAAAATAAATGTCATTTTAGTGAATAGGGAGAATCTTCCTCAGTGTTGTCAAATTTTAAGTTCATGTGCTATGTTACTCTTAATTTTCAGAATAAAGTGATTAGGTTGTCTATAAAATGACAGAGAATGTTGAAAAATGATGATAATTACGACTACGGATGCAACAATTATGGATTTTGTTGATACGATTATTGTCTAAGGAATAATCATGGTTTCATGATTATTATGCGTGAATTGATTTCGCAACACAAGTCATGTGTAAAATTGTGTGAACATTATTGAGAGGTTTTAATGCGTTATTTATTGTTGTCATCTGAAACAGAAACTCAGTAACTTGCAACTAACGTCACTATTTTTCACTCATTTATTTAATATGTATGTTGCCTTTCCTCGGACATGTAAAGCTGGGTGATGATCCTGTAGCTGCTGCATTAATTTTTAACATCAACCAAAACGCTGTCACTCTGCTGATTTGAGGCGCTTATTTGGTGGAAGCAAAGTGTGGCTAATTGTTTCCTCTTCCGTGGTTAGGTGGGTCATACTTGAGTAAGATTTCAGGTGATGTGCCACTGGTGTAACTTTACTTTTGCTCTGTGAAAGTTGTGCCAACATCTCTGGCATAAACGTCCTGTTTTTGAGAGTACCAGCAAAAGCACGGTGTTGCAAAGCCTTTTAAGCTTAATTAACTGTGACATTTTTAATTGTGGTTTATTATGAAACCATATAATCGCTGCATCTCTAATTATGACGTGACGAAGTCTAGGATGATGTCCTTAAATGTCCCAAAGACATATAGTTTACTGTCATGGAGAAGTAAAGAAAATACTGAGCTGAAACAGAACATTTTGACTTCATCCTTAATTAAAAAAAAAAAAAGATAAATACATCGATTATTAAAATAACCAACAAATAGTTTAGTTTTGTCTTTTGTTCTACAACAGAATATATCTTTTTATCTCTAATAGTCACACATTTTTCATGTCAACCCCTATTAACCTGATTCATTCTTCCGTCTAAAGCTTCCTTGTGAGTTTCATGGTTGATGCTCGAGGAGGCTCCATGCGAGGCAGCAGACACCATGGGCTGCGAGTGATTATCCCCCCTCGTACCTGCGCTGCACCAACACGCATCACCTGCCGCCTGGTCAAACCTCAGAAACTGACCACGCCTCCTCCACTGGTGGAGGGCGAAGGCCTCGCAAGCCGCATTATCTCTCTAGGTCCATCCAGTATGCAGTTCCTTGGGTAAGTTAAATGATATGATGCTTATGTTTACCTTAGGTAACATACAGCACTACATAAAAAGTTGATATTCATCTCAACCTGCAAGAAAACCATATAGTGCTTTACTTTTCCTCATGTGCAGTCATTCTTGTTCCTCTAAGGTGATCAGTTTATTTTTTAGACCAAACACATTGAGAGACGCTTGAATTAGTTTTATCTGGTGGTCCCTGTAGGTAGTAAAGGTAATTTTCAAAACTTATCAGACATTGGTTTTTATTTTATCTCATTGAAATTCCACAAACTCAGTCGTGTCAGTAATGAACTATTACTTGTATTTAGCATTCGTAGTCAACAAAAGCTGCAGTGCAGTAGGTCCAAAATAGAACTTAAAGATGTATTAATGCACAGATTCTCTTTGCAGTGGTTTTCTCTCATTATATTTTTGTTATTTTCGTCCATTTCATAATTTAATTGAAATAATCAACCTGTATATATCTAGTAATTTGTTTGCAAATTAATCTGAATATAGGTTATGAAAATAGGAATACAAGTGCGGATTGATGATAGACTGTAAATAAAACTTCAGAACACTGTATTGTGAAGATTAAATTGTGTTCTGAATATGACTGGCCAACAGAGACCTTCCATTGCTTCTTTTCCATAAATGTGAGTGTCCTCCAACATACGTTTGTGTCTTTCACAGGCCAGTAATAGTGGAAATCCCTCATTTTGCCTCCCTGGGCCGAGGAGACCGTGAGCTTGTCGTCCTTCGCAGTGAAAATGGTTCTGTTTGGAAGGAGCATCGCAATCGCTATGGGGACGAAGTGCTGGAAACCATTCTGAATGGCATGGATGAAGGTCAGTGTGTTTCAAATGGATATTTCTGTCTTGAGACGTTGTAGATAAGTCTGATTTAATCTTGATGCATGACCCTGGACCATACAGAACAAGGACACAAAGGATGCAAGTGGTTTTAACCGAACATACAACTGCAAATCCACCTACAGTCACGGAAAAATGTATTAAACCACTGTCGTTTTCTTCAATTTCTTGTTAATTTTAACGTCTGGTACAACTAAAGGTACATTTGTTTGGACAAATATAATGATAATAACAAAAATAGCTCATAACATTTTAATTTCAGAGCTGATATCTATCCATTTTCCATGTTTTCTTTGATAATAACCAAAATCCCCCAGTTCTTATATCAATATCTATGTCATTGTACTGACAAAAACAGTGTTTTTATTCATTCCATGTTTTCTTTTCTGTCTGTTTTAGTC
>JAPSES010000081.1:2987724-2998815 GCA_029822895.1 Maxillicosta whitleyi | reverse complement strand
ATTATGATACAGAATGTAGACAGACTTATTTATGCCTCTGACAATGTCACTGCTCAGTGTCAAAACTACATTATGTGTTTGAAAAGATTGGTGTCAATATTGTGGGGGGGATTTTTCATATAAGATTTAGACCAAAAGTTAAAAAAAATAAATAAATTTGACAGAAAGATCTAATGTAACGAGTAATTTCCATTAATTTCCAAAATGTAAAGAGTAGAAAGTACAGATAACTGCCACAAACTGTAGTGAAATAAAAGAGTACTTTATTAGTTTTACTTAAGTAAAATACCAATAAAAAAAAATTACTTAAGTTCAGTAACAAAGTAAAAATATGTCATTACATTCCACTGTTTTTTCCAACACAGTCAACATTCATGCAGATCGTACGCTGTCAGGTTTCCTCTCAAAAACTACATAACTTTTGCCTGGTGTGGACTTTTCAGTCCTTTTACAGATTGAGCTGTTTTTAAATAGTTTATCCAGTGTTATTGAAACTCAGGTGGATTAATGGTATCTGAAGTTGAAATGTCCCTCTGAAGATCTTACGACACTGCCACAGTGACCACATTTGAATATTTAGGCCTTATTAGAACAAACATTTAAACCAGCGACTTATTGTTATTGTACAAATGTGAGGGATATGATTTATGTGACTGACGTCTCTTCCACGTCTTCTGCTTCCCTGTTCGCCTGAAGATATTATTTTCTTTAAGTTCCCAAACCTCACTGTTTACATATCCATGAACACGTCTCTTTCATATCAGAGTTCAATCTGAGAGAAATTGTGCAGCAAAAAGCACCGCTCTGAAAACCACAAACACACAACAACATGAACTCATTGTACATTTAATAAAAAGCACTTGTATCACAGAGCATTAAGGAGGATCACCTCAGAACTCTTCTCAACAGGTGTTGTACAACACAAATGTAAAGTGCATAATACAGTATTTACATACAAGCTGTTTTTGTTTAAGCCAGTGTACAAAGAAAAGCTGGAAGTTTCCTTCATAACTATTTACATCATTTCAATCCTGTAGAACAAACTCAGAGCTTAATATAACCTACAGCATTTCTGTCCAAACTGTGTTTCAGCATCAATAAATTACAGAATTCTTCATTTTCCAGACCTCCTTCATAACACTCTCCTCCTTTTTCTGCATTATAACATTAACATATTGCTTATTATCAATGTTTGCATTTACATCATATTAAGTTTGATCTGTAGCCTCTAAATTGCAGCTCCTCTGGCATCCAAGCATTTAACACATGAACCAGTTAAAGGTGAGGAGCTTAACCCATAAACACCCAAACATCCACTAAGGCTTCTTCCGGTCTGAACGGTTTCATAACTGTTGATCTACTAAAACTATTAATTCATACAAATAATTAGTGTAAAATGGGGTTTGTAGTTTTTGAGTCATCTAAATGGGTCTTCAAATATGACCCATTTGAACGTTCAGAGGAATGAGGAAACACTGACATCTTCATCAGTAAAACCCCTGGAGTCAGATCAGGTGGATGGAGATGATTTCTTTTTCCTAAGTTTCCTCTGTTTTTGTTAACCCTTAACTTCAATCTGAGCTTTTACGAACATCTACATGATCTTCACTGACAAAAAGCAACAACAAAGAGGATAATATTCTAATAAATGGTGATAAATCGCTTCAGAAGAGGTAAATGTAGTGGAAAAAAATCACATGGGAACTGCCCCCAAAGTAGCACTGGGTCTTTATGGGTTCAAGTATTACTGCATGATGAGGAAGTATTACAATACTTCAAATTTAATACGTTGGAATAACCAAAATATAATAGAATGAAGTTCAAATAGTGCGCTCCAGACAGAAGGGTACATGCAGGGTCTATATGGTGACTTCAGAGTAGGTCGAATTTGGCTCTTGTGTGTTACATGTAGTTGACATTTTTACTAAACTAGACTTGGAGGTGGTTTTGATGCCTTTCTCTCTCAGTCTCTTAACATATTCACATCACTCACTTTTCCTCGGCAGTTTATTTTTGTCCTTTTTTTCTTTGATGTTCCAGATCTGGTTCTGGTTCTGGTTCAAAGGTCTGCATCATAGGGCTGTGCGCTGTACGAGGTGTTCACGGACCGTGCGGGACTCTTGGCCCGGGGAAAGGACACATCATCATCCATAGATTCTTTGGAGTACGGGACGCTGCTGGCTGCGCTCCGGGGCCGGTTCAGGGTCGGCACGTCCACGCGTCTTGACGGAGGTTTCTGGTGCCTGAACTGTGCGCCCGCGGCGACCTCATCCACCCGAACCTCTCCTCGGTTTTTGCCACCGCAGCAGCGACAGATACCGATGAACATGACGAAGCCCCCAAGGACCTCAAATATGCCGCCGATGTAGCCCAGGACGATGCAGTATCCGACATGCAGGGTGGAGGGCGACGTCAGTGGGGTGACCGTGGTGAGGTTGGAGAGGATGTGCGTGTACCAGGCGATGGGGATGATGGTCAGCACACCCGAACAGAAGATCAGCAGACCCCCCAGGCCTGCCACCACCCAGTTGGGCCTGTCTCTCCAGCAGCGGACACCCGGAATGGCCACAGCCAGCCCGATTAGAGTCACCACCAGGGAGGCCACCATCAAACCCTGGGCGATGGGGATGATCTCGTTGCCGAAGTAGGTGCCGTCCTCCTGGCTGCACTGGGTCCTGGTGTCGGTGGAGGAGGCGATGCAGATGTCAAAGATACCCTGCTGCACGATCTCATTCTGTGGGCGACCTTGGACGTTCTGGATGGTTCTCCAGTTAGGGGCCACGGTGGCGGTCAGGTCCAGGACCCACCCGCAGGGTGCCATGACCAACCCGAAGATCAGGATCCCCGGAGTGCGTAAGGATAACCTTATCCACTCCTGCGCCGTGCGTCTCGGCATGTTTTCTGTTGTTGTTGGTAATGATGGTGATGTGTGTGTGTTCTTACTTCCAGACTCCGTGGAATGAAGTGAAGACAGCAGCGACCGAGTTTTGACATGGTGCTAAAAAACGAGTCTGACTGAAACTTTAAGGGGGCGTGGCCTCACCTTTGAGCGTCAGTCTCCAAATAGAACAGGTGTGCCGCGCAGGGCGCACGAGCGGCACAGACTGGGAGAGGGTAGTTTCGACGAGGATTTTATCATGCAAATGTGTTTGTGACCAGGGCCAAGATATTATTTCTTTGCAAAAGAGATCGGGTGTTCACAAACAAATAGCATTATGGTTTTCAGAATCAAATAAAAAGTGATGTGCATTAACCTATATGCTTTTGTTTTCTGAACTATTGTCAGACTTTGAATGTCTGAAACAAAAAGGAGGGGTACCTGATTCCTTCTGAAACCTACCAATGATTGTTCAGTGACAAGAGTTTCGCAGCTTTAAAATAACAATGCAAAGAGCCCTCCATTAAAAATATAGGCTATTCAAATAAGTTTCATCGTGCTGTTTCCAATCAGTTCCAATTATTTATTGTAAAAAAACAAAACAAAAAACAAGACAAAACTTTTATTTACAGGGTCTCAGGAAGGTATACATTTTGGGGGGTAAAAAGTGATACCTGAACACAGGCTATCATTTAAAGGTTACAAAAGCATCATCATCATCATCAGTTTTAGTGACTTTTTCAAAACAGCAACAGAAACAAAACATGCCATTCACTAGATGAATATGGTGATTAATATGGGATGGATTCAGTTCAATCCGTGCTAGAAAGAAAATATTCAACAAGAAATAGTGTTTGTGGAAGATACAAGAATTCTATCAAATTCATAGTAAATTTCACCTGCAGCTTATTTGTTTTCTTACAACACATTCTCAGATTCTCACAGCGGTGGCTTTGGTTTGAAAAATGCCACCGTGGCAATCTAATAACTACCTTTGTCAAGAATGTGGTTCTGCAGTAATTTATCGTCAAAACATGTCTGCTGTCTTCTTATCTTTCATCTGCATGTGTTTTTCATGCAGTTTATCTCTCCTCAGGTAAATGGTCATTATTGTCCAGAGATCATTAAGGTCTCTCCTATCACAGCTGGTTTCAGTTTGATCAGTTCTTTAGAAAAAAAACAATCAATTTCCTTGAGAGTTGATGAATGAAGCACAAGAGCCAAAGTCTCACACAGACCTGATGCAAATGATGCTTTAGGAGATTCTGCATTTTTATATGATTAATGATCACCATATGCCTGGATGTTAAATATACTTAATAAAAAATATTAGAATTCACTTGAAAATATAAGTTTGATTACATTACTGTAAAATATAGTCAATTCATTTGTAGAAATAATTGAATGTGTGAATAAACTGAAGGTCAATTAATTTTAATGAATGTGTTTTAATTATGACCGCATCTCTTTTTTGTCTTGACCATGTAAACTGCCCAACTATTTAAGTACATTTAACTTCAAATCTTAGTTAAATGTAAGCTAAATGTGCTTAAAAATAATTAATCATTATATAATCTTTTTTAAGGCAGACACTTTTCTCTTTCTCTTTTTTTTTTTTTTTTTTTTTGATGCAAACTCACTTTATGTGGGCCTACAGTGTTACACCCAGAAACTGTACCTTTAAGTGTCCACCTTAAGTCCTTTACATTTACATTTGTTTTGTTTTTGTTTATTTTAAACCTAATGTGACAAAACAGGAGCCACCAAAACATGCTAGCCTCAACCTAAAGAGCTGAACAATGACCAAGAGAAAAAAACACAAAAAACTAAACAAACACAGATAATTGCAGAATATGATACTCGCTCATAGGCTTGTTTTGAATGCCAGATATTCTCACACTGTAGAGCACTGTCTAAAAAGAGGACGGTTGAAAAAACTATGAGAAGCATGTAAACCAACCTGACAGAATGTTGCCTACTCATGGCCTGACTGCACATTCTATTTGAATTCCTTCTACATCCTGAATGGTGAATGGAACCGCCATCAGCTGACATACGAGTCATTATTCAAACCAGAGCATGAAATGGCAGATCATCAGTTTAGAGCTTCTTTAATCACTGTTATCACAGACATAACCATTAAATACTACTATGTGCTATTACGTACAGATTTCTTGTAACTATACAGGTATAGCTTATTGAATGCCCAATGACTTTTCATTTACTCACAATTATCCTCCTTTAAAAAACTCCTTAAAATGTTTTAAAATGGTTTTCTGTAAAGTCTCATAACTTTCTTTTAACCTCTAACTTTCTGTATATGACACAGATAGTATTAGGTGTTTCTTAAACTTTCCACACTATTCATAAGAGGCTTGAAACACATCTCCTTTGTAAAGTATTAACTTTACACAATAAATTATCTATGTTAAAAAGCTGCATGCTCAACCTCTTTAACCCATAAAGACCCAGCACTAGTTTTGTGGTAGTTTCTGAATGAATTTTTCCTCTATATTTAACTTTTCTTAAGTGATTTATCACCATTTATTGCAATATTATCCTTTTTACTTTCAGGTTATTATTTTTATTATGAAGGTTATTATTACAGAAACGGAGAAAACTGAAAAAAAAAAAAAGTTACTTTTTCTACAAGGATATTAAAACTTGAATATAAACCCAGTCCACTGTCATTGATCCAACTCCATGGGTTTTACTGATGAATTAATGTTGTGGAAGATGGCGTTTCTACATTAACTATAGAATCTCTGAACTTCCAAATGGGTCATATCTGATGACCATGAAAAAATTACAAACTTTATTTTACACCTTATATTTTACATGTATTGATAAAATTAGTGGATCAACAGGTGTTAGATATTTGACGATTTTGATTGACAGTGGATGTTTGTGTCTTTATAGGTTAATTTCCTATCAAATTTTTTTATTGCAGTTTTAATTTTGATCACATAACATCATGCATAATCTGTTAGCGATGTTTCATAGTTGGTAGATTTGATCGGTTTCTATAAAAAGCCTTTCACTGTCACATGCATACATCATTGCACTGTGAGACATTCCTCAAGTGATTGTCCATGTGATTATTTTCAATGTGTGTTTACAGCAGATCAAACAAAACAACAAAACCTTGCAGGCATTTATATTTAGTAGCTGTTGTGTTTTTTTTTTTTTTTTTTTTTTTTTTTAACCTCCAATTAAAGACCATATTTTAAGACTTTACAGCTCATGTTAACAACTAAACATAATCCAGGGATCATTACCCGGATGTTTAGTAGTGATCTTATTTACATAGAGGCTTATGTGTGATCAGTTACTACAGTATTCACTCCACACCTGTCCAAGGGCATTTGCTGCTATCTGCTGGACAGTTATGGAAACTACTGTCATAAGAAGAAATCTGGCATAAAATAAATATCTGCATAATTCTGTTTAAGGTTTCCAGTATCATCACTGGTGTTCGTGAATGACGTTGAAAACTACACAGTAACAGCTGCATGTCATTTATGTCACATGTGTTTGGGTGTTTAGTTTGACTTTCTTGGTTCCTTTACTTTCCACTGTGTCAGCTTTCCTTTCATTCAACTCATCAAATAACCCCAAAGTAAAGTTGACCTGAATGAAATTGTCATCCACATCAAACTTACATAAAGTTTGGATTTTCAGTCAGTAAAACCAAGATTCATGTTATTTCTACCATCACACAGTGGTTTACAAAAGACACACTGTATTTTTTTTTTTAATTGTCTACTCTGTGTAAGTGTTGTTTTCACTCAAAAATAACTGAAGAGTAAAGTGTTTTAGTTTTAATTAAGTTTTAGTCCACATTAGAGGTAACTGTGTTTGTGATTTTCAGTCAGCAAAGTCAAGATTTACACCACAATTATTTAATTTCAACTTTAAAAAAAAAAAAAAGTTTTAATGTGTGGACACACATATTGTACAGAAATATAAAGTTCTTTACTTTTATTTTTTAATCATGAAACATCAATAATTTTTTTTAACATATTCTTTTTTCTAAATGAGAAATAGCCAGTAGTCTAAGTTAAACACGTATTTTCTAATTTATCAATAAAGATTTTATAAAGATTTGGGACAGGTAAATGTGAATGTGTTGAAATATTAAACTATATCTACAGATACAGATATGGATTAACTGTGTTGATCCACAGGGCCTGGGAGAAAACCTGTTTCATAATCACCTTAATAAAGTCAAATGAATGAATGACTCATTGTACTGAGGTGTTGGGGACTCTGATGAAGGAAAAAAAAAAAAAAACTAGATTCATAAAAATATAAATATCCACGCAAAAATTAAACTTTACAACTATTTTAAATCTCATTAAATTCAGTATGCTTATAATTAGCATTTGTGGTGTGTAAATAATAATATAACGTTTATGTCTTGTGGACTATTGATGCAAATTTGCCTCAATATTCCACTGTTTTAATTTTAAATAAGGTGCTCTTTGTGACTGTACATATGTTATCTGGGTTTTATATATATATATCACAATAACACACCACAATAACACTACTACTACTACTATTATTATTATTATTATTATTATTAATAATAATAATAATAATAATAATAAATAGTAATTTTTATAAACTTAAATACATTTAGGCATTAAGGGGTTAATGGTGATATAGGACGCATGAAGATGATGTTTTTTTTATGATAGGTAGAAATATTTGGGCAGTTAAATAATTTTGTAATTATAATCCATAACGTAATCCCAGTAAACCACAGCGGAAGTTTGTCTTTCCTGGGCAGGAAACTGTCAGCAGTGTTTTTGTTGCCAGTGGGGACTGTTGTGTTGTGAAAATGGCGACGCCTCGTCGCTCCTCTCAGCAGCAGCAGCCGAACTCCCTGCTGTCCTCCCCGCCCCGCAGCGCCTCTCGGCCCGTCACCCCTCCTGGTTCTCCACCGACACCCGCCGACGATGCCAGCCCGGTTTCGCTCGGACCGACCTCGGAGGACCCTCCTGACGGTGAGGTAACCCCGGCCTCTCCCACTGCCGCCTCCCCAGCCCCGGCCCTCAGCAGCAGCAGCAGCAGCTCTAGCAGCAGCGCTAGCTCCCCCACCAGCACCGAGGGCAGCGGCACCAGCGCAGGATCCACGCCCGAGTCAGGGAGCGGCAACGCGGGCGGCGGAGGCGGCGGAGGCGGCGGTGCAAACGGGGCTTTCAGGGAGCTGTTCGAAGCCTGTCGGAACGGAGATGTGTCCAGGGTGAAGAAACTGGTGGATGCGGTGAACGTGAATGCCAAAGACATGGCAGGGCGCAAGTCCACCCCCCTGCACTTCGCTGCAGGTAAACACAACCTAAACAACCTTTTAGACAAACCGGAGGGTTTCACTGTGAGGGGGTGGGTGGGGTGCTCACACTGGTAAACACAGCCATCAGATGTAATGCACATAGTGGAAAATACACACACGTCCTCCATCACTGTAGTTCAGTAGATCAGGCTGGAGGTTCTTTACTTGTGCATCACCACCTCTGTCAGGAGGATATTGGACCTTTGATTCCACTACATTTACAGCTTTAGATACTCATGAGTTGAGGATTTCACAGAATAAATAAGAATACATAGCTACACCAACCCCAACCTGGACATTTTTCTAAAACTGCCTATGCCAGAGAAATGGATATCGGATAAAAAAGTTCCTTAATCTGTAAACAAATCATATCAGAATTATATTTGTCTTATTCTCATAAATCACATGATGAACCCACATATTTATCTAATATCCTATTCAATATTAGTTCAAACCGGCTCCATCTCATCATCTAATTATGTCAAATACAATAATATAACAGTCAGATGCACCAAACCACTACTTTTACTTTGTCTGTGTTTGTACATTTAATGAGTACATGAAAAATTCTTACACAAGTTTCCCTGAATGTTTACTTTCACAGCAACAGAAACTGTTCAGTCTTTTTAGTTTAATTATTATTTTAAGCAAGATACTAGTGGAGCTGTGTAATAACTTCCAGAAATGAAAACAAGTTCCTTTAAAACTTTGTTTCTGGCAGTGAAAATAAAGTATATTGGTCATGTTAACAACCAAGTCTCTGTCACACTGAAAAAAAGTACAGCATACGATGTGACCAGACAGAATGTTTGTTATAAAATAAATTAGTAAATAATACAAATTTCAGCAGGGAGGTAAAAGACAGTGCTGTACTTTTGTTTTTCACTTTTCAAAATGTCTTTCTTACATAAATAAATAATTACTATTTCTGTCCGTGTCTGTTACATTCTGTGTAAAGTGTTCAACACAGGCAGTAAAATTAAAAACAAAATCACAAGTAAAGTTCTGTTTACTTCATAAAACATCCTCCACTCAGCCCATAACAGAGGCTTGTGTATTTGTGCATCATCTTTGCCTCAACTGTTTAGATGAGACTGCACTGATTTATTATTGATCACTGCAGGAAAAAAAGTGAAACAGGCACACATCTGTTTGTCATCCCGGGTCTCTCTAATCCTCAGAATGCAGCTCAAACAAGAACAGATTCATCTTTCAATTCAACATTTTCTCAGACATCTGCTACAGAAGTTGCACAGACACAGAATAATATTGGAATGTGAAACTCTGATGTTACCTAATAATGAGTTACCTTTTCCATCATCAGATATGCTCTGTTTACTGACTGTCTAAAGGTTTTCAGTTTGTCGTCTAGAAGACCTGTTTGAAGTTTGGTTTTGACTCTGATCTCGTGGTTTATTCTTCTCTTTTTTGCCTGTCTCTCTTTCTTTGAACTCTTCCCAATTGTATCTCAGGTTTCGGGAGGAAAGATGTGGTGGACCATCTGCTTCAGACAGGTGCTAACGTGCACGCTCGGGACGACGGGGGCCTGATCCCACTTCACAACGCCTGTTCCTTTGGCCACTCAGAGGTCAGAGTTCACATTAGTGCATCTGATCAGATGTTTAGTCTTCAGGCGGCAATTGACTCATGAATAATCCTTAATCTTTAACTGTGAAAACATAAATACCTATTAAACTCTTCGGTGTTTTAACTCACATTTGGGGCTTGAATGCACGTGAAAAGACTACAGACTTGAAATGATCTAATCTTTGTTATTCATTGTTCCCATTGATGCAGTTGAAAGTGTATCTAAGGTCATGTTAGTGTCAAAAGCTTATTCCAAATCACTGTGACAAAGGGTGTGATCAGATGTACAAAGAACTCTAAAATATTTGACTCTCATAAAAGTACTGTTGGGTCTGATGAGCAGTCATACTGTACAGTAACTTATGCACTTGTGTGTAAATGTATTTTAAAAAGTAAAGATTAATTTAGTTAAAAGTTACTGTAATATTACTTTTCATATTTTTCTATGATATTGATATAGTGACACTAGTCATTTGTGTATTTACATTCCATAATAACCTCTATCACATTGGCAATATAGCAAAAAAAAAAAAAAATCTCCATTGGTGGTGTGTTGATGGTGAGGAAGATGAAGAGGGCAAAGGCAGAGCAGAAGACCAAATGGTGCAAACTGAAAAAGGAAGAGTGATGCATGACTTTTAGGAAGGAGTTAAGACAGGCTGTGGGGGGTCAGGAGGTGCTTCCAGATGATTGGACAACTACAGCTAATGTGATCAGGGAGACAGGGGAGAGGACTGGGGGTGTCCTCTGGAAGGAAAGTAGATAAGGAGACTTAGTGGAGGAATAAGGAGGTACAGGAGTGTGAACAAAGAGGTTAGAGAAGAAGAAGTGGGACAGTGAGAGGACTGAAGACAGTGGACAGGAGGACAGGGAGATGCATCGTAAGGTGAAAATAGAGGTGGAAAAGGCCAAACAAGGAACTTATGAGGACTTCTACGTCAGGTTGGACAGACAAAGAGATAGAGATGGGAAGGATGGACAGCAGGTTAGGGTGATTAAGGATAGGGATGGAAGTGTAATGACAGGTGTCAGTATGTGATGAAAAGATGGAAGGAGAACTTTGAAGAGTTGATGAATGAAGAAAATGAGAGAGAACGAAGAGTAGAAGAGGTGACTGTTATGGACCAGGAAGTAAAGATTAGTAAGGATGAAGGGAGGAGGACAGTGAAGAGGATGAAGAGTGGAAAGGCAGGTATGGAAGTCTGGGGGGGGGCAGTAGAGTTTCTGACTGGGTTGTTCAACAGGATCTTAAGTAGTGAGAAGATTCCTGACGAATGGAGGAGAAGTG
>JAPSES010000081.1:2973001-2987624 GCA_029822895.1 Maxillicosta whitleyi | reverse complement strand
AGCTCTGAGCCCCTTCCTGTTCACTATGGTGATGGACAGACTGACAGACCAGGTTAGACAGGAACCTGCATGGACTATGATGTTTGCAGATGACACTGTGATCTGTAGTGAGAGCAGGGAACAGGTGGAGGAGAAGCTTGAAGAGTGGAGATTTGCACTAGAAAGGAGAGGAATGAGGGTTAGCTGCAGCAAGAGAGAGTCCAGGCAGGATGGAAAAGGGGGAGAAAAGTGTCAGGTGTGATGTGTCATAAAAGAGTTCCAGCTAAAATGAAAGGAAAGGTGTCCAAAAGTGATGTGAGAGCAGCCATGTTGTTTGGTCTAGAGACAGTGTCACTGAAGAAAAGACTAAAAATGTAGAAGTTCTTCATTATAACCAGGGTGTTTTTGGTCTATTTTGGCAACAAAAGTGGCAATCTAACATTTGCTAGACCATGAGATTTTACACAAACGCTGCTGTGATATAGAGCCTGACTTTTTATTGACTCTTTCTTGGCGTGTTTACGTATAACTGTGTACGAGAAAGAAATTTAAAGTGTACTAGGGAAGTCAAACACATCAAATTTAACATTACTAATTTTATATACATGCATCTAAGTCAGTAACAACAATTTTAATATTATTTCCACCCTGTGTATGAAGTCTCAGACAGATTTGCTAATGCCTGTCCTCCTCCACTCCATTAACCTCTGTGATCAATCTAATGTTTACCGTTTTGGATGTTTTAAAGGCTTTTAGTGCTTTGCTGGAGAGCACTTTGCTGCACTTCACCATTGAAGCTACAGCATATGATGACAGTGATGATTACTGCTGTGATGGGAGTAAACAAAACCATCAGTCAGTTAGTTCACAGGTGAACCTCAGTGAGTAGTTGCTTGACTTGGTTTTTTGTGGTTAAAGAGAGAGTCACACACTCAAGCTTGGAATTTAGTGGAGGTTGGGCTGCAGTAGGATGTGGTGCACGGAAAAATGAGCAGCAGCTGAAGAGGTGGGCCTTAGGTTGGTGACCCCGGCTAAGATGGGAGATGTTTGGTGGATTGTCTGCTTCAGTTTGAGTTGTTGCCGCTCAAGGAAAACAAAGCAAAAAGATGCTGTCATCATGCAGGTCAGTACGGCTTAGGGCTGTACTATTGAAACAAATACAACTACCTCTGTGTAATATATACATTATATGTTATCTAATATGAAAAGGCTACAGTTTATATGTTCAGTATAGGATGATATCAGGTGATGTAAGTGCAGAAAAAAACACAATCTCTGCTGTACGCTAACATCTGGAACTGAGCGACACCGAGGAGAGAGTTACTGTGTATAACATGCAAAAATTATTTCTGTCCTCGTTTTTATGCAAATGTGAATCTGTTTGGTTTGACATTTCTACATCAGTTATGTGTGTATTTTCCTTGTTACTCAACCATGTAGACTGTTGTTCAGAGCTGAATTTTGCCCACTATGATCACAACATGACTTTTTCACTCAGTTGTGCAGCTCTAATTAAGACTCAGACAGATTGTATGATTTCACCAGGCTGATAAGTTTATCTGCAGCCACATTTTGTGACTTGGATCTATTAAACTTTGGTATTACACATGCAGATTGTGACATCAGCTGAATCTCAGGCTACAGATCATATCAAATGTCATCAGCGGGCATCGCTTTCTGCACCACTTTAGTTGTTAACAAGCTAAGTTAATGGTGTCTCTGCAGCGGCATTTATGTGTGTGGAGAAAAATCTAAAATCAAAAGGAAGGAGGAGACTTCACTGTATAGACTTGGTTTGTGACTCTGGAAAAGAAGGAAATCTGGTGTTCCAGTTTTACAAAGAGGGCTTGTAGGTAGACAAGTAGGTTTTGAAAATGTAAACACTCCTGTGACATTGATCAGTGCACTCCTATTGGTTGTTTAGCAGATGTATGTCATAGGAGCTTTATACTGTGACAGGCTCAAACTACATTTCTCACACCGTCAGGGTATTGTTTCAAACTGTCTTTGGTTGCAAGAACAGGACAAGTGTGACTGTCTATCCAATAACGGAGGACAAATGTTTTAAACAGGTGTCTCTATGTGTTCTTATCGTTCATGGTGGACAAATGAATGGACAAAATCCTGCATCATTTGAGTGCAATGGGCTTAAGAAATCAGATTACTTCTTATTGCAGTATGTGCAACTTAAGCCGAACATTTTAGCCCCAGTACGAAAAAGTAAATCAGTATTTCTTTGGCAGACCTTCTGTTACAACTCAGCTTATGAGAAAATGTCATAAACTTCACATTCAAAAATTATTGTTTGTTATTATTGTTTGTTTGTTAAGTTTATTTCAGACACAAATATAATACAAAACATAGGACAAAAAGATAGAAAATGGAACAACTGTTGTGCCTGAAAGGAAGTAACAAGAATCCCCTGCTTATCCACTCTCCCCCCCCACCCCCAATTCCAGCCCTCAGACTTAGAGCCTAATCACATGTTATACAACATAATATTGTGATTATCTACAAACACATATACAAACCTGTACACCCATACAGTCACGTACACTTATACATACACACCAAATGAAATCTACATTGTACACCATCCCATGTCCACAAACCCACTGTTATTATTGTGAAAATCATCTCTTTAAAAGTTCCATAAGCAGTAATGGTCAAAAGTATAAAAAAATCTGGTTTATCTACTTCATATTTGCAACATATGATATAGTCATTTAAAAGCTGCAGACATACAAGTAGACAGTAAAATACTAACTCTATACCAACCTTTTGTTTCCATGCCTGAGTCAGTGAGGTTGTTGTGTCTTGTTGTTGCCAGGTGGTGTCCTTGTTGCTGTGTCAGGGCGCTGACCCCAACGCTCGAGACAACTGGAACTACACGCCGCTTCATGAGGCAGCCATCAAGGGCAAAATAGACGTTTGTATAGGTAAGCATACATTATAAAAAAACACTGCATACATTATGGAGCAATTAAATGTTGTGTACAAACTGTGTGTATGAATGAAAATTATCCAATATATACACAGTTACTGTAGTGATGCAAAATGTCCGGTGGCTTACTGAGAATTACCAATGTACTACTAAGAAGTGATCTAATGGTGTTTTTGTGCACCTCAAAGAATTTGAATTATGTAAAAGAGCTGAAAACTTCAACACTTATTAGTCTCACAGGAAATTAGTGATAATGTGTTTTGATTCACTCCATAAACAGGCATTCATTTGTAAAATCTTAAAACAGCAAATGTGTTAAATTATGATATAATGTGTAAATTATCTTGCCCAAAATTATTAGAATAACACAAATAAGGCTTGTTTTAAGGATCGCTCCTTGAGGCAATAGACAATAGTAGCGTTTTAAAGTAATATAGTATAGTTACAGTTGTGGGAAAGCCTTCTGATTTGGAAAAAAATACTATAATTTGCATACTTTTGCCAAGAGGGGAATGCACAGATGTCCATGTTATTCTAATATTTCAAGACAAGGCAGGGCCTTAGGTACGACACCAAGGGATTTCAGACATCACCTAACCAGATTAATCTAATATGGGGAGATCAGAATTAACTAAATTACTTTTCCCAGATCTAACAGATGCAGTTACTCCCCTGTGGACTTTTTAGAGCAAGTTTCTTTTCAAGCCTTTTGATTTGATTTATTATCTGCTCTAGTTTTTCCAAAGTTGCATGCAGATACAGCTGTAAATCATGTGAACTTATATTTATTTTTATTTATATATAGGAGCCAACTAGCACCCAGATACCATCCTGAAAGCCTAGGGAAAACCTGGCAAGGTGTTTAAAAAAAAAAAACGGTCATGACACATTTGCTGTTCCAGTTCTGTAAAAAAATCAGACTAAAGTAAAGCATGTAATGCATAAACTCTGTATGAGCTAACTAAAGTACTTATGTGTTTAGTGGGTTCAACGGTAATGTTGCCAGTGGGTCAGAAATTCGTTTATTATGACACTCCAGCAGCATTTGTGAAACTTGACGTGCCTGTGATAAATGACCCTATTTTATCTGCCCCACCTGCCAGCTGCAGCAAACTGTAATACATAGTTTTTCCCCACATCCTGTTACTCAACATGACTGAACTCCCTTTTCCAGGATAACTGCAACGCTTGCATGCCAACTCTTAAATATCTTTACCCACTGCCCTTTTTACTACAGATGAGGAAGAATTGAGATAGCTTATTCCTTAGTCACTGCCATCATCAAACCCCAAAAACCTGTGTGGATGTTTTTGCCACTTGCATTGTCATGCTAGTGAGTTTCTATCCTGGCACGGCTCTTGCTTCCTCTGGACAAACAGGCACCCCTTACTGTTGCAGCCTGGTTTAGGTTTTTCACATTACTCCATTATTTTGAGGTGCTCTGACTAATGCCGCATCCATTCATTTGCGCCACCAGTTTGGCTCTAAACCGTATAATGCAATTGGAATAAAAATGAAAACACGGCCTTTCAATTAGTTTATTAGGTGGAGTCTGGGACTGTAAATGGTTGTAGAAATGGGTCCTGCCGTTCGCACGGTTCCTTTGGGTTCAGTAAAACTCATTTATGACACGGATGAATGTTGTCGGTTTTAGAGCTGTGCATAGTTCCAGGTATTAAATTAAAACATGTTTTGTGTTTGTGTGCACAAGTTTTTGTTTTAAAAGCCTCCCCGGCCAATCCTCCAAAGTCATAACTAACAGTTCGGTCTAATTATGTAGGCATTTTATTTTAGAAACCATAATAAACCACCCACAGACTGCACACTATTATTTTCCATTAAGCATACTAAAGCAGCAAATAACCTGCAAATTGCAAACCCTGTATAATGCCTCACTTCTTAGTCTGCACAATGGGCAAAAAACACTGATTGCTTTCTCTTACAATGTGTGACCTGCCACCAGTCGAGTTTTAATTTTAACAGCAAGGCGATTTAAGCCCAGAAAGGGCAGCAACAGCAATCTTTTGAAATACAGATTGTACAGATTGGCTGTGGAAATTCTGGAGTAGACATCGTGCAACACAGCACAAAACTGCCTGGGCAGTGAGTTGTAGGATAATCTTTATGATCTTACTGGAAAAGCATAATAATAATAATAATAATAAATGACTGCGCTGATGTTCAGCATCACCTTGCTGCCAGCATCAGACCAGAGCAGTAACAGTAACAAGGAGGGAAGTTGTGCTGATGATTTTTATTTCTACTGTAGCATCTGTAGAGTGTCTGCATATCTGGTTGCATGTTCACACAGTGGATTATTTGTCATGGATATCTTGGTTGTTACACAGGACATATAAAAACCTTTAGAAACACACAGTCATTCATTTTCTTTTTAGAGACACATGCATGTTTCTGTTGTTTATATTCATCAAACTAGGGTCATTTAATGGTATGACAGTTGATGTTGACCAAACTATTGTATAAATGTAGATATTGGGAAAACTTAATTTTCATTAAAGTGTTACCATCAGCAATTACAGTAAGTTTTTTTGATGAAATGCATGTAGTTATGTCATGTTACACAGGTTTGCAGACCATTCTGACTCACAGATACTTGTAGGTTAAATACCCTGTGGAGCAAGACTGAGTTCAGTGATGCAAGAAAAGCAGTGATAAATAGTTTTATGAGTCAGTGTTGACACAGGTCCTTCTATACTTCAACACCAATTTCACCTGCAACATCCAAGCATTGTAGGGGTTACATAGAGAGACAAGTTGGCTTGAATGTTATTTATCATGGAATGACCTGTTGAGTCACCTGACCTCATTTCTACTGAATGAATGGGATCAAAATGGTCAGAAAGAAACATCCAACGAGCTAAGAACATCTCTAGTGAGTTTTACAAGACGTATGGTGAAGTATTTCAGTGGAAATTTTTGGAAAAAGTACCAGACCAGTTGCCAAAGGTGTGTAAAACAGCTGCTGTTACAGCTGCAAAGAAAATAATGTTCAACTGTTTAAGAACTAGCCGCTGTGTATTTATGTTGTTTGGTCCAAATAAATCTTCATACCTTAAAATGTTGTATATAAAGTTAAATATAAACAACAGCATTCTTGTGTCTCAAAATTGGTAAGACTGTGTTCCCTAAGTTTTTAATCATTCCATATCATACAGCCTCTCTGGTCGTCCCAGTTCATTTTGGGGATTTTCTTCGAAGAATCTTGGGAAAACTTCCCTCATGGAAGCTTGAAAATTGCTGAAACTAGACTTAAATTTTTTATTTTTTTTTAAAGTTCTGAATTCCTTTTGCTGCACTGTAAGCCTCACCAAATTGTAAAGGTCATATGCAACATGTTGCTGAAAATAAATTAATGAACATAAATCATCAGTTTGCAAACTGCAAAATCTCTCTCCATCATTTTCTCCACAAGTTGTTATTTGCTTGCAATCAAATTTAGATCCTTTGTAACATAAATATAGTTTTATGAAGGCCCATTGTAATTTGATGCTGGTAATTTTCCCCAAAATTCACAAATTAAATTTTGGTTTTGGTGTTACATTAACAAATTAACAGATGTAGTAATGCTCACTGATACATGGATGTTTTGAAACAGAATTTGCTACTGAGTTTATCATTTTTCTTTATAATATTTGGCAAAGAAAATTATGTTGTTCTATAATAAATTGTAGGTTAAACCTTAATTAGAAGAATTAGAACAGAAAACTTTAACATCCGACAGGTTTATTTCACCGTTACGAGGCTCGGAGGTTTGGATTTGAGATTTGGTTGACGTATGATTGAAAGACTGGCTGCAAGGTATCAGGTCGGAAGATCAAATACCTGCAACCAATGTTTTTCTGAAAATAACTGTGTAGTAATGGGTGGAACTAAACTGTACATCTAGAGGTTGGTGCATGAAAAATCGACTGTCAGCTGCAAAAAGAGGAAGCATGCGAATTTCCTTGAAGCATTTTATCTGAATGTTGCTGTTAATTCATTACAGATATGCAAATATTTTCAAAGTGTTGGATTACTCCTTCATGGTTTAATAATTTAAATTCCTACCCTTGTGACATAGTGGAAAACATCTGAAATATTAATGAAATATTAAAGATCCACGACATGAAGTGGGAGGAGTTCAGATTCTGGGTGAATTAACGTGTAGTGTCAAACTCACTTGGTTTATTTAATTCATTCATACTTGATCTGAAAATATGTTGGAATTAACACTAGAATAACTTGCCATTTGGATTAAAACAAAGGGCAGAACATTCTGATGCAGCATAATGTTAAAGATGCAAAGAGAACATGAGATTTGGTGTTTTGTGTGGTTTCACCAAACATCCACTGTGTCATTCCAGGTACATGTAGTTTAGTTTTGCTCTGCACCAAAATGATAGTTTCATTAAAGGACATGTCAGTCTGCTGTTGTACGCTGGTCTGAATGCCTCGGGCCCGACTCCATGTGGTCACTGAAGTCGACAGTGACATTTAACCAATTTATGAAGAGACTTGAACCCATTTTTAGGACGAGTTTGTGATAATTTGAAGAACCCTCATGTGTCTGTACTACAAGTGTGCTGTTCTTTCATAATACAAATAAAATGAACCACTAATTATAATACATAGATGCTTTTTTAATATTCTGCAGAGATGTGCGAGTTTTTTTGGAGTAAGTACTAGTGTCCTTGAAGGCGACAACAGAGTGTAAACCCATAGCTCCAAATTCATCGCCATGTGACAGTAAGAAAAGAGTAAGCTGATTAAATGTCCGCCTTGAATGATTGTGTATCTCGAGCAGTTTCACGAGTCAGCAGTTTTATTTTCATAAAGTTTTGAAATGAACCAAAACCAACGGCTGCCTGGATGGTAGTAAAAGTCTGAAAACTAATGGTATTATTGTAGAAAAGCAGCACTTAGGAATAAAAAAACAAATATTAAAGAGCTAACACATGAATAAACACTAGTATGGATGGATTTAAGTGCAAAATTGTGTGTTTATGAAGAGTCTAATGGTGCCTCTGTTATTTGTCTTTTTTTTTTTTTTAGATGTGCATTATGAGCCAAAGTTCAGCCCAAGTGCAGTTCATTTAGGTTTTCTTTCTGCAGAAAGGGTGACAGAATGATTTGCTCTGAGTGCTTAAAATCGGCTCTCAGCTAGTCAACAGGGGTAGGTGTGCATCTGGTCATAAATCTTTTAAACAATTGGTCCAGTGCCTTAACATTATGGTAAGGTTGAATCTCTCTGATGAAGCTTCAAAATCACAAATGTGCTTCTTCCCCCCTCAGACAAGCATTAAGAGATTTAACCACAGCAAATGTTTGTTTGTCTGGTCTGAACCAGACAGAGTGACATAATGTTTGGTTTGCAGTTGTCACCGCACAGCTACAAGCAAAACACAGGAAGTGAAAAGAGTCACATGGTTTCCAGTGGCTTAGTTTTTGAACAGGGTTTTGGCAGCCTGTCATCCTGCCAGGTCAGGGATTTCAGAGCCAAATCCAAGCGGAAAAGGAGTCAAATCAAGTCTAAATCCACTAACTGTAACTTTAGCCAAACACAATGTCCTCTTCCTTGCTCTACAGACAAGTTGAGTAAGAAATTAATCTTTCATTAGTGGCCCAACTGTTGAAGCTCAAGGTCAGTGGAAAATCTCATAAATAAACTGAAAATAAGATCATCTTCGAAATCCTCCAGCAGCCTCACAAGACTAAATGGCCTGCTTTAAAACTTTTGTAGACAGCTGAGCATCACACAATTCGCAATGCATTTAAAACCCACGAGCTCAGTGTGAACTTTATTTTTAGGTGTTGTCTGAACATGAAGAGTTGTTAGCTGATATCAAAGAGGCTACATGTAGTGTTTCTACAAACATGATCATGTAGTGGATTGTAGAGATACAGACTCAGTAGATGGTCCAGAGGATTTATGTGACCACTAGAGGGAGTAGTGAGACACTCTGTTGTTCTCCCATGGTGAGGAAAACTAACACTATGGGACCTTTGCCCAGTGTCAGAACGTAATGACATGAGAAGCACAAAGGATGTAACAAAGTGATAAAGGTTAGAAGCACAAGCACAGCTCTAAATGAAAAGAATGGAACAACTTTTATTTTATACGTGTGAGTTTGATTATGAGGCTTATGAAGCTATAAAGTTATTATGTGATGTTATTATTTTTTGCTAATGGTTCAGACTAACCTGTGACAGTTCTGAACAGAAACCAGAGGTGATTTATGGTTTGACTGTGTCTGTTTTCTGTCTGAAAACAGAGCTAAGCTAACAGAGCTGTAATGTAAACTATCAGCTGATCGTGTAAACATTACTGTACTTTCCGGCCCGTAAGCCGCTACTTTTTTCTCGTCTTGAACCCCGCGGCTTATACAACGATGCGGCTCGAGTGTAGATTTTTATGGGCTACCCGCCTCCAGGCTGCGCTCTAGCAGGAAGCGTAAAAACAGGACAGACAGGTGGAAGAAGTGATTAAGCGGACTGACGTTTTACTACCGTGTCACAGGCACTGTTTGGAAAAAAGCAGTGAATGTATGTAATTAAATATTTAGATAGTCTTTTTGTTTACCATCTTTATGTGTCAATGTCTCATGTCACTATGTGGACAGTTGTGGCTTATTGTCAGGTGCGGCTTATAGCCCAGAAAATATGGTCTAAGACACAATGTTATTTTTACTGGGTGTCAATAACAGTGCTATGACTTTTTATTGGAAGAAGAAAATTCAGTGACACCATAATACAGATTTATGTAAACAAGGAGCTTCATACTTTATTCACTGACTGATACAATTTGTGGATGCGATGCGTTGATTCATTGGTGGTTTTGGTAGACGTGTGTGTTTTGGAACATGACTTCCCCATGCTGTTGAGAGTCTAGAATATCAATACTACATATAACCCTTTAGATATTTGTCTTGTAGTACTTAAAAGGTATTTTAGCATATTCATGATATTAGACTTTACCCTGCACTCCAAATATTTGCAACAAAACAAAGAATAAAGTTATTATTACCACAGTTTTCCCTTATTTTATAGAGGACTTGGGTATTGTGGTGATTTGTACCATTTTTATTTGACTAAAAAAACTGCTTTTTGTATAATTTTGGACATAGTTCATTGCAATATTTAGAAAATAAGCCAGAGAAACACAAAACCAATTGGACACTCTCAACACATAATTCCAGTTTTGTGGATAACGGATGACCTGTACTTCACAAAAGCTTATTCCCTGAAAATAAACACTGATTCTGTGTGAAAGCACTCACAGGCAAAGTAATTTTAGGGAAAACCTGCAGTTCTTTTGAAATGCACGGTCCAGGCAAATTAAATTGACCTAATGGTTAGAGCGGTTGTTATGCATGTTAAAAATGTGGAACTATTACACTACTTTTACTTTGAAATATTACAAACTAGAAATTAAAATAAGTGTAGGGGAAGCTGGGAGTGATCTGAGCATTAAATTCATTTAGATGTGCTTTCTGTATCAGTTACTTATTCAATTTATGATTTTAACATTATTATTCCAAATTCTGGATAATGCAGTGCAGTACTTTTTTTTTTTTTTTTTTTCACTGAAGGAAACAACATAGACATACATTTCTAATCTGCAAATGTAAATAAAAAGATTGAGCTTTGCTCAAATAATGAATACCTAGAACTAAAACCCATAATCCCCAAGACTTTTACAGTGAAACAACGTCAGGACGCGTTAATATTGTATAACACTGAACCAATTTAGCTGCTTCTGTCCTTTTGTACCCTTGATGTAAGTGTAATTTTTTTTCTGCTTTTCCATCAAGTTCAGCTTGAATTCATTGTAGTTTTGAACAAGTTACTCATTAGCCGGTCATAAAACGTAGCTGTCATTAGACGTGGTCTGTCTGATTTCATGCTCGTCTCATTAAAAAGGGATCGAGTGAGTCCCTAAATGCCATTTGCAGGTATTATTGGCAGGCCTTATTAAAAGAAAAAGTTTATAGTTGTGGAAAAATGTGTGGTGAATGAGTGGTAAAGATGGTACTGGAAGATTTCAGAACAATTCTTGTCTGTCTTGGTCTGAAATGTGTTAGAAATGTGCTGCTACAAACAGGTTTTCTGTGCTGAACGAGTCTCACATAACATTAAGCTCAATAATCGGAGTCTCAAGTCCTGAAAATGAATGAGATTATAAAGTTAAATGTGCGCTTAATGACTTCAGTCTTGCTATTAAATATACTTTTAGGGAAAGTTGGTATTGATAACCGTGTAAACAAAACCAAAAATATAATCCTATCTGGAAAGAATATAAACTCAGTTATTGTGTTGTGACATTGTATATGTGTGACACATAACTTGAAACAGTTTCCCCTGATGTCACTAAACATACCAGCACATTTAGTACTTGGCTGGAACCTACTGGAAATAATGTAAGCTTTGTGTGTAAAGGCTTGACAGTTGCAGGTCAAATCAGAAAACAGCCTCAAAAAGCTCAGAGGCGCCGACACCTGCAACCGTCTATTGTTCTGTATTCACAGCAGCAAGATTATGGAAGTCCAGCCATTTTCTTTTTTGTCAGTTGATGTGAAATAGTCCTGAAATTACCTCCACAAAGAAAATCTACTCGGAACCGACAGACTCAGACTAAGTATTAGTTAGCTGTTGCGTATTAACTCAGGATGGTTCAGACTGGTGAATAATACTTACCTGTATTTGTCTGACTGTGTGGTTGTTCATCAAAGCCGCCCTCCCTCACCCACCCACTCAGTACGGATGCTTCTTTATTCTCTCACTGTTTGCTATCAGTATCTCTGTGTGCTCAATCATGTGTGAGGGATTGGTGCAGAGTTAAATCATATTTTTGTTGAGAGGTGAGTGTGTGTCAGTGCCAGGGCAAAGACACACTCGTGCACACGCACACGTATACACACTTTGCATATGATCAGGCAGGCATGGCTCCGTCCTCTTCCTCTCTGCTGCAAAACAGGGTAGTTTGAAGTGTACACAAGTGAAAGGGCAAGTGCACTGGGAGCTGCTCAGGAATCACAGCAGTAGGAAGTGAGATGGAGAGAAGGCAGCCGGAGTGTTGACATAGGCGCCCTCAAAAGAGCTAATTTACAAAAAGTGAGCGAAGGCTGAGTTTGTTATTCAGCTCATACCTGGTCGGCAGTCGCATGACTCTCCTCCCCTCGCCTCTCCTCTCCTCGCCTCTCCTCTCCTCGCCTCTCCTCTCCTCTCCTCTCCTACTCTTATTTTGACTCTTCCTACTTTCTCTCTCCCTTCTCATTTTGTCCTGTGCTTCTCTCTCTCTCTCACCTCCCCCTCCTCCTCCCATCCTGTCCTAACCCCCCTCTCCTCTCCTCTCCTCTCCTCTCATCTTGCTCTCCGCTGCATCGCTCAGTCAGTCGGAGAGGCGAGAGTCTCTCCACTCACACTGCCTGCCTGCCTCGTCGCTGCTGCGATTAGCCGTAGCCACTCGTATCTCTGTCTCTCCCTCATTCATCTGTATTTATTTTTTAGATTAATGATAGCGTCCCTTGATCCATGGCAGTGTAATGTGCTTCGGAGCTGATCACGTAGCTGCTTTGGCGGGTCCACAGTTTCTCTGGTTCTGTCTTATAGCGTAGCATTTGCTGCTCTTGTTGTGGCATGTCTGTTTACATCAGCAGCATGGCTCGCAGGGCAGGGGCAGCCAGGGGCAGCCGGGGGAGCAGCGCTAGCAACAGAGGAGGAGCAGCCAGAGCAGGAGGAGGAGGAGAGACATGTGAAGCAGGACTTACAGAAGAGCCAGGAGACACAATCAGAGAAAGAGGAGGGCTAGCAGAGGAGCAAGTGGGAGAAAAAGAAAGTAGAGAAGGAGGTCAAGGAAGAGCAGCTTTGGGAGCAGGATGTGGTTCATCATCATCAACAGCAGCAGCAGCACCAGGAGGAGGAGGAGGAGGAGGAGGACTAGGAAGAGGAGTGTGTCGGGGAGTTTGCATGTCAGTCCAGGAGCTCAGCTACTGTCTTTGTCTGCCCTGTTGTTGTACAGTGTTACTGCAGCATGGAGCTGACCCCAACATCCGCAACACCGACGGCAAGTCTGCCCTGGACCTGGCTGAACCGTCAGCCAAGGCCGTGCTCACAGGTCAGTGCTCCTCTTCTGTTTATTAAACACAAACCTCCAACACCGTCTCTGTTTTCTCCTGTCTCGTGTGGGCTTTGTTTATATCTCAGTTCTTCCATGCCTTGTTGGTTCGTTCTTTTCAAAGCTTTCATCTGTCACCATGTGAAACATTTTTTTCCCACAACTTTACAGCACACTTTGTTCTCTTTCCACAAATCATCTTTGCTTCAATTTGCTCAAGGCTTCAGGCAGCATCACCTTTTCCTACCCATCTGTAACCTCCTCATTTTGCGGAGCTGTGCAGCTCTCCATGCTTGTTATTCCGTTTCTTTGTTCAAGGCTGCACATGCATTGGCTAGGATGTAACATTTTTTTCATTTTGCGCTCTGCCGCTCTTCAAGGCTATAATCAGTGGTCAGGAGTGTTTGTTTCCCTGCTTTCCTCTCATTTTTTCCTTCACTCTTTATGACTCCCTTTCTGGCTGCAGCTGCATTCATTGATCAACTACTCAATGTACTCACTTGTAGTATTTGAATTGCGAGCCTCTCTTTTCCCTCCTATCTTTCCTTAAATGTTCTTCATTTCTTTGTCATACACCTGTTCCTCCAGAAGATCTATTGGTTATTCTTCCTACATCTCATGACCTTAAGGCTCGTTCTATACAAAGCCTTTAATGTAATGGTTTTTCTTATGTGAAAACTTATTCTGAATTGAGGGAGAGAAGGAAATTAAATGATGGAGTAATATAACATCTTTAAATTTTTTATGCATCCGCAATGAATATTAACACTTGACCATAAAAACAGTTAAAGGAAATTCAAATACCAGAAATATACAGTTAAAATGTGTTTTTTTCCCCAGCCCTGAAGCTCTATTTAACAAACTCTATGTCAGGCAATTATTTTATATGGACCTTTCAGTTAGTATGTTTAGTCCTCTGAGCCAGGTTTCATCATTAGTACGTGAATTCTACACCTGAAACCAAATTGATGAAGATGAATAATTTACTAAAATTAATGTCACAACTAGTTTGTGCTTTCTTGCAGCCAAATCTTGATTCTGTGTAGTGCTAATATGATTCCTCAATGAAAAAAAGAGTTATTTGGTATTGGAGTAGAGCTTAAGGATGGTGTAAGAATGAATGAATCTGAGAGTTTTCATATGAAAAATTTCAAGAAAATCTACGACAGGAACCTGGAGGTCCCCAATATACAACTGAAAGAAGCCTACACAAAACTGTATCATCCTTGTTTTTAGTGCGAGTGTCTGACACGAGTCTGACAGGTTAGAGGACCTTCAGTAAGAGGGAGGAATTCCTGAAAGAGATTAAATGTTTGATGCGCAATATCTAAAGGCATCTAGTGGTGAATTTGAAGATTGCAACCAACTCAACCAACTCATTTCTTCTTCTCTTCTACTCGTTGGAAAGCTACGGATAAATTAATTGGGAAATTTTTGGCTGTTACCAATAGACTTGTCCCGATCCGATATTTGGATCGGATCGGCCGCCGATATTAGCAAAAAAAAAAAAAAAAAATGCGTATCGGGATCAGATCGGCCGGCCCAGGAAATAGCCGAACCAGACACCCGATCCAGTTTTTTTTTAA
>JAPSES010000081.1:2934510-2970216 GCA_029822895.1 Maxillicosta whitleyi | reverse complement strand
GTGCGTAAAAAAAAAAAAAAAAAATCTCCCGAGTCACTTCTTATTCTTTTTTTTTTTTTTTAGATACATTACAAAGTGAGTCTCTTTAGGTTAGAAATAGAAATGAAAAAAAAAACAACAACAGTAATTTGGTATAATTTCTCCTATCTGTGACTGTTTTGCTGACCAAATAGCACACATTATCCTTCATTTGCCATTTGTAACTACGTCACACATACTTTACGGTATAAAATTGAGTTTCGTGAACAGTAAACGCCTCACTGGTGGAAAAAGCAGAAAACAGACACTTTATTTAAGTCTCCTCACAGCAGAGATTATTTTGTAACTAGGGAGAGGGATATCATATGAATACTGTCAAAATGATGGTGTTGATTTTAGTGAATAATTCAGAGCATTTTCTTTCAAATATAAAAGAAATCCCTACAATTATCAGTGGAGTATTTAAAATAAAGAGCTTTGAAATTACATCAAAGATACCAATGTACTGAATTCTGGAAACACTGACTTTATCTATTCATACGGATGGTTATTAGATTTATGTGGCCAGTAGAGGGAGTAATGAGTCATTCTGACAGTCTCCCCCCTGGTGAGGAAAATGCATAATTATGCCGTGTTATTATCTTTGCTAAATTTGCCGCTGATCCGTGGTTCAGACTAAACTGTGTGCAGTTTTGACGTTGTTTGGATGACAAACGTCTTTACTGCAACAACAAAAACCATATAGAAATCAGGAGATTATTGGTTTTATTGTGGCTGTTTTCGGTCTACACACAGAACTAACAGAGCTATAATGAGCATGTGAAGATTATAAGACAGTGTTATTTTAACCAGCCCTGAGCACATTGGAGGTGTGGGGGAAACATTATCGCCGGGGCATTTGGGACAAGAAAGCTGAGAGGGGTGCATCGGTGACCCCTCAGATGGACCCTCCGGCTTACAGATTGACGTCTGTCGTATAATAGTATAATACAGGCATATCCTCCCCACCCCAACCACATCTGCGGGTCCTCTGGGTAACCCACCGGTCCGAACATCACTATTGGAGGAGGGCTTTATCAACAGAATGCACCACATTGGGTCTGGTTCACTCACTTTCATGGAAACAGGAGACTTTTGTTGTAGAGTGGGTCATCAGCACATGCAGTCGTTCGTTTCTATATTACGCCACGAACTTAGAGTATAAATCAGGTGAACTTGGATAATCTTTCAGTAGTTGGTAAACACTGCTCTAAAACGTGTTTTTTGAACTGGTGATAATCCACATAAAAATTGACAGATAAAAGGTAAAAATTGGTATTCACAGCTCAGCTCACCTCTTCCTGACAAAGTCCTTTAGAGCCTTCCCAAACATGTCATGACACAGTCATACTTTTAATTTATTTTAGTATAAAACATGTAACTTGTGTTGTGGTTTGAATGCGAGCACCTAAATACAAGCTGCAGAATTACTGATTTTGTTCGAACTTGGTTAAGGACCCCAGGACTTCAGTTCTCTGTGGGTAAGAACTGTCTGACCAAAAGGAAATAGTTAATAGCAACAATATTATAAATAGAGTGTGCACATTAATGGCTACCAACTTTTAGGTGAGCCTCTCTCAGGTGATGAAACCAACTCGTACGGTTCTGCGAATGTGTCAGATGTCCTTGAACTACTCCTGTCACACACATTTACACTTGGACAGAATGCATTGATCACCTGCGTCTCTGCCTTTTTACTCTGGGCCTTTGCTGCAGGGTATTGTCATCCGTTCGTTATCGTCTGTCCGTCCTGCGCAAAAACTTCAGCGTGAACTGAAGGGTATTTAAGCGCGGGCACATAGTTTTTAACAGTGCACATATGAAATGACTCATTGCTAAACATCAGCT
Organism: Maxillicosta whitleyi; assembly: GCA_029822895.1. Lineage (NCBI taxonomy): Eukaryota > Metazoa > Chordata > Actinopteri > Perciformes > Neosebastidae > Maxillicosta > Maxillicosta whitleyi. Next base: position 2,968,350 of record JAPSES010000081.1, on the reverse strand, counting down.
TGTTTACTCTAATGACTGTTATTGTCACTTCAACATGCATGTCTGTTAGTATTCTGTCTGTGCAGAAGAAAAACATGCGTCTCAAACTGAAACCTGCAGCCCACAGGAGTTACCTGAGTTAATTCTACATTAATTCTGCGACTTTACATTTAAGTATCCATTTATACACACCGGAGTCACATTGTGTGATTAGTCAACAATCAATCAACAGCCCTAACTGATATGAGATTGAAATTAGCACATACACCAAGTGATTTCAAGTCAATTGATTAACTTTCCCCTTCGAGTCTCTAATTCTGATTAACACTGCCTTCATCGCGGTTTCTTAACCTTATTAACTGTCTACGAGCAGGACTCTGCTGCAGTTCGCTCTCCCCTCTGTCACACGTCGAGAAGAGAAGAAAATACATTACAGAGGTTGTTAACCTGTTTTTATTTGATGTTTTAAATCAATAAGTCCCAGCCAGGGGTGTGTCTACAGCCCATAAATACAAGGAAAACACACACTTTTAACACTATGCTCTAAAAGTACTACTGGAAATTTCACAAGCTGAGTCAAAGGAGGATGCTGTCAGTTTACTTGAGTCAAGATGAGGCGTCTATGTTTACATTTTGTAAAGCCTTGAAATGATTTATTATGAGCTTTCAGGAAATTTAACATAAATATAATGTAAAGCTACAGACATTTGTTAGTAAGGAATCTTAAATCTAACTGCCATTTATTAAACTGTAGCCAAAAGAGGTGTTGACTCACACGGTGCCTATTCACAGTATGTAAGTCTTTATTTACAGAGTTTGTACAGGTGTTTGGAATCTTTGAAAATGCTTGAATTTCATTGTATTCATTATACGTTGTTTTCAAGGTCTGAAAAGTGCTTGAATTTTAGTTTAAGTGCTTTAATGTGCTTACAATTCTAATTGTGTGATATGATTCATTTATTTATTTTGAATATTAACTCTGTCAGGTTAGATGGCAGGCCAAAGCTGCTTACAGAGAGGTGATGCATTTTTAAAAAAAAATGTTAAAAATTAAAATGACCAGGTGTTCTCAGGTCGATTCCAGGCTTGACTTGGTGCATTGGTGCATGTGCGTCTGAAGTGGCTTCCTTTTTTTTTTTTTTTTTTTTTTTTTTGGATAAAACCTTTGTTTCCTCATTTATTTTCTAAGCTTTTTTGCTATTATGAAACAAAATTTTTGATATTTAGCACAATGTACATCATTGTGATAAAAACTCAAGAAAATTAATCCAGAGTATATGTATTCCTGTGGACATGTAGTGTATTCAGTGATAAAGGGCTGTGCTGGGAAAAAAAATAAAATGACCTTGAAACTGCTTGAATTTAACCTTGAAAAACTGTATGAGCCCTGAACTGTTTTTTTGTAAAATATGACAGAGTATATTTATATCCAGTGGGTGTACAAATTTGATTAAGTACAGATTTTCATTATATCTGTGTAGTAGACTGTTTAGGGCAGTCACGACTCCCAAGTTACATGCGGCTCATCAATGTATCAATAAATTATGCTACATAAATATACAATGGACACTACTTAACAAGCATGCAAATACTCACATTAAATGTTTCTTTTCATCTCAATTACTGTTTTAAAAAAAGAGGTAACTGTCAAACACGGCAACATAGCGTGCTCCTGTCTTTGTTTATTTTTATAGTGGCTCACCCGTGTTGGCAGTGCAGATTACAGTGTGAGCTTGCATCTTATAATAACTAGTGGAACATACACAGGATACAAAGTGGATCAATTTATGATCAGAAGTAGACGCAAACTACAAATACAACATAAAAAAAGTCAGGGCCATGCATGCCAACTTCCTTTTATCCCAGTATTAAGGTAAATAATAAAGCAGTTTGTCTATTGCCACAGAACCAATTGAATGTTAGCATTTGTACTAGAGCCAATCAGACATACTGTTACATCAACTCATTAGCCTCTTGTTGCCACAGTACTGTGGTCATATATGGTATATACTACAGTGCATTATTTTGTGCATTTTACTACCACAGTACTGTGGCAACTGATGGAAGAAACAGTAAATTAGTGATAGTATATCATATACAATAGGAATCATTGTTCTAAAAACTCTATCTTTTGTTTTATGGTGTTCTTTGCTCTGGAGGTTGGTGAAGGTGGGCGGAGCTACCTGTTAATTGTGGCAGTGTACTGTGTGACTTTAGGTCTGTGTCATTTCAGTGTATTAGTGCTGTGGTCCTGTGGAATTCTGCACTCTGAACATTGTTCCAATGGCTAATTTATACCAATGTCAGAATGTTTTAAAATGTTCTAAGTTTGGCTTCTTCAAACCTGTTTACCGATATCGAAGGAAGGTTTTAATTTCTGAAAATCATGAAAAATTGCAAAATCGAGATTATTCCTCTGGAGACCTCTCATCCTCAAAAAACCCTAAAAAAAACTATATTAACTGTTATTAACTTCTCCTAGTTTTTGGAAGAAATAGAGTATTTTTGAGTCGTTTTTGGCTTAAGTTCATAGTTAGACGATTAAAATTGGACATTGTTCGTAACGTTGAAAAAAGAAGTGAAATTTACTCTTTTTTTGGGTCCATATCATCGTATTTTTGTGATGCACTGTTTTTACAGTGTGTTTTGTCAATATCAGATTGACGTTACTGAGCCACTAGTACTCTGATCAGTATCTGATCATGTTAACAGCATAATATCTGTACTAATACTTATATGTTTTATCAAATAACCGCAGTAAACTAATTATGGTAAATCAGATTAATACACTTGCATTTCCCCCCAGCAGTCCGATGTTTTCATGCATGCATATCTGTCTGATTTATTTGATTGTTTTACATCTGCACATGTTCAAAACAATGAAATCATATCATAGAAATCATAGAAAACAGAATGGACATAGTCAAAATGACAATAATAGGAAGTTAACCATCATCACTGTGTATGAACACACACTGAAAAAAATATGATAATAGACTAAAACATCCAAACCAGGGTTTTTCCATTATTGTTTTTGTGAAGAGTGTGTAAATGGGTTTTTACCTGATTATTCCCAGTTATCAGATTTTCATGGTCATGTAAATGGGCTCGTTGTTTTTTTTTAATTTTTTTTATCATAAATGCTTTCATAACCAAACAAAGTAAAATATTTGTCTTAAAATAGACAGATGCATGATATGTTGATGTGTTTAATCATCTATGAATTGACTGTTAATTGAAATAGTGGAGACTGATGGATGTAGATGGATGGAGGTAATGAATGGAATATATTCAGTGTCTGAAAAAGGCGTGTGTTTCCCCCACCCTTCCCTTGTCTGTTTCCCTGGAAAAGACACATATGGGAAGGTGTGTGTGTGTTATGACTGGAGTAGCGGGGGGGCAGGGCTAAGAGAGGCAGAGCGCCAGAGAGAGAGAGACTGAGGGAGGTAGGGGGAGGGGTTTGTTTATTTCTGTTTTTTTTTTATTTTTTTTTTTATGGTAACTGCGCCTCCTGATCCCACAAGAGAGAAGGGAAGGGGGGGAAAAAAAGAGCAAGGGGACGGATGGAAAGAGAGAGACAGGGACACAAATGATGGGGAGTGACAGAGGAGCTTTGGCAACATGAGCGGCGGCGTTGGTGGCGGTGGCCGGGAGACAGGAGACAAACGCGGCAACGGAGAGAGGGGATGGACGTACAGACAGACGGATAGAGGCAAAGCGCGTGTCAGTCCGCCGCTGGTCGCCTAAACAATGAACGTGCTGTGGTCGCTGCCGGCAACGCATCGTCACGGCAACCGGAGCCAGAGGGGTGCGCACTGAGCGAGAATGGCAGAGAAAGAGAGTAGGAGGAGGAGGAGGGGGTAGGAAGGAATGAAGGAAGGAAGGAAGGAGGAGAGATAGGAAGAGAGATGGTGTCTTCAGCCGATAGATAGACTGATAAGTGGATCCTTCCTCTGTGTGTTAGTGTGTCTTTGTATGTGTGTGTGTGTGTGTGTGTGTGATGTGTGTGTGTGTGTGGTCAGTGTGCATTTGTAGCCAGTTGTCTGACACCATGATCTTCTGTAACCATCTAGGTGAATACAAGAAGGATGAGCTGCTGGAGGCGGCGAGGTGAGTACCACACTCAGCATGCTCTTTGTTTTCCTTTTTAGTTTCTTCTCGTCTCTTCGTCTTCCCTCCCTCCCCGCGCCGTTTCCCACTTGGTGACATGTGACATATTTCTGTTCTTCTGCGTCTCTCTGTCGTTATCTCCCGCTTTCTTTTTCCTGCCTTACTTTTTTTTTTCTTTTCTCTTTTCTGTTTCTTTTCTCTCCATCTCCTGCCCCCTCTTGCGATTTTTCTCCTCTTTTTCCACGTCCCTTTGGTTTCGCCCTCCATCCATCCACTGATGTGTGATAACAAAGACAGCTCCTTTCCCATCCACCTCTGTTCTTTTCTCCTATTTATTTCTTTATTTTCTCTTTCCACTCAGCTCCTCTCTTGTTCCTCATTTCCTGTATTTTCCTGTTTTGTCGTTCGCCGTCTTGCACGCTCCTCTCTGGCTTCCACCTCTTTTCTTTCATTTCCGGTCCTCTCCTTCCTTTTTCTCATTCCCATTTCATTGCCTTTCCCCTTGTAGTGACTTCAATCCTCTTCCTTTCCTTATCTTGTCATTCTCCCTCTCCCTCTCCTTTCTGCTCATCTTTCGTTTCCTTTTCTGGTACCCAATAATCCCTCTTATTTCCTCTCCTTCCTTGATTCTGTGTTTACTATGCTTCTCTGTGTGCTTCCCTTTCTTCTGCCTCCTCCTGGTTTGTTCCTCTCTTTGGCTTTGTTCACTGTTTGGTGAATTTTCTCTCTACTTCTGTTTGAGTTTTGTCATTTCTCGCACCTTCAATTTTATTTGAAGTTACACTTCATCTGTCATGTCACTATACTCTCCCTGTGCTAAACTGTTCATGCTGGTTTATAATCTTTTGGAAATAATCTGGTCTGAGATGAAATATTCAAAATTTTAAATACTTGGAAATTGGAAAGCAAACGAAAAACGTGTTGATTGTGTAATGTTTTCAACATAGGGATATTACATATTCATAGGTTTATGTACATGTATATAGCTCATCTATAAATATTATGTTAAAGTGGATGAATTAATGATACCAGTATACATTTTTTTTTTGTAAATTATCTTCTTCAGGAGATTAAATGTGCTGAGTCTTTAAACACTTTAAGATGAATACAAATTACAAACATACAGGTTATCTTATGTGTCACTTAGGAAGGAAACTGTGAACTGAATATATTATAATGTGCAGCGTGTTGAAGTAGTAAACATTCATTTTCAGTCCATTCTCTTATTAATTTATGCAATTTTACATTTTAACCCAATACTGTATTTTTCAAAACTAAAGACAACACTTTTGACTTAATTTGTCTGCATTAGCAAATCAAATGTACTGTTATTCTGGTTTGTAGACCATTATTATTACCTATTATCCCTCTTCCTTTCATTCTGTCTATTAAATGACTCAGTTAAAATCGCTATATGTTTCAGCATCACAGACACTTGCACGTTAAAGATACTTGCTACATGCACATTGGGTTATGCTTGTCCATGCTTGAGTCAGTGCATGTACATTTGTGTTTCCCTATCTTGCATGTGGAAATGGCACAGCTCTCGTTTGTTATTTTGTGTGGGTGGCTGAGCGCTCAATGCCTCAACAGCCTCTCTCTTTCTATCCCTCTTTCTTTTCTAAGCTTGCACACACATACACACAAGGAGGCAGCTGGCCCAGTACAGCAGTACCTCAGTGTATTGTGGGGTCAGTAGGCTGTTTAAGTGTGAACTGTGAACTCACAGCTGAGCCACTGACTGCCTTATCACCAGTGTCATTTTTCAGAAGAATTGCTTTTTTACTTTTTTTTTTTTTTTTTTTTTTGCAGTTTGGTTTGGACAAAAAAAAAAAAAAAAAAAAACTCCCACTCATGGCTTATGGCATATTGTTGTTGTTGTTTTTTTACTGTATTTTTTTCATTTGTGGCCCAGATAACTTCCTTGCACAGCAGTTATAGAAAAAAAATAATAAGAGGAGCTGTAGAAATGCGTGTGCTACATAGCCTGAGTCAAATGCATTGAGTCTGTGCATTGACAGGAAAAACATAATCATTAATTTTCTTGACAGCAGCTGTATTACAGAGGGAAAATGCACAAGCGCTGCCAAAGGGTTTACATCCAGTAAAGCAAATCTGTCACTTGAAGGCCAGCAGTCAGCTGACAACAAGCAAGCAAGTCAATTTGAGTTTATTCAGATTGGGTTAAATGTCGATAGATTTGTAAGAGCAGATATGGCCAAAAATATATATAAATATAAAATATTATAATATATATATATATATATATATCATGCCAACAGGACCTCATATTCCTGCTGATTGGAAATATAATCATGATATTGTTAATGTTCATGTCAGTTAGAAATTATTATCACTGTAAGTCAAACCTGTATTTCTTTTAAAGTCACATTTCTCTTACTCAGAGTTGAAGAAAACACATATAAAATGATTATTTATTACAAAATTGTGAAAGATATCTTAGAAGTTTGGAGGTACAGCATTTAAAACCATTATAATTACAAAGAAGTATGTAGCATGTTAGCAGTGAAACACCTGAATTCAGTGTGTCCTGATACCTTTGCCCATATGATGTATAATGTATATAATGTGTAATCAGTATAGTTTGGAAAAACAAGGACCAAAATTAAATATTATTCATGTTTGTGGAATTTGACTTGCAGTTGAACGAACATCTTTGAAATAGGAATAAAATGTTTATCAGACTATAATCACCAGCAATATATAGGAATAAAAAAACTGTCTAAGATAAACTTGCAAATAGATCTTAGTAAGTATTTTTTGCGTCCCATCTGTGAGACTGATATTAATATTGATAAATTAGCCTATTGGCTAAATGTATCACGCAATCTCAGTCTCTAATCTCTTACATGTACCTTGATTGACTCTAATAATTTAGCCTATTTAGCATTCACACATAAATACAAGTAGACCTTTATGTTAAGACTATAAAACTATGAACTGTAATAACAATATGTACAGATAGATTTTTCATCAGTAGCAACAGGGAAATGTTTAAATGACTTCAGTGAAATGCAATAAATACCAATAAATACCATGAAAAGCACATAACCGATTACAATTCATGAAATCCATCCAAATATATTTTCAGTAGAGAAAGACAAGTGAAGCAAAAGACCCTGTTTACATTGTTCCCTGTGAAGTTATTACTGTCAGATTATTTTCTCCCATTGTAAATGTCAGACCATTTCCCTTGTCTTTTTTAACACACAGTTTATTTATTTATTTCGAATGTGCAGCAAGACAAGAAAAAGACAAAATCTTATACATATACATATATATCATTAAATGAAAAGATGACAGACAGAGATTAAAGTAAGTCAAAAGCTGTTGTTTCCTTGGTTTGAGATCAATTTAATGTACATTGAACTGATTTATGAAAGTGACAAACACAATACAGTGAATAAATAAATACAGTGTCCATTCATCCTCAAAAAGCCTCAGATGTGATTGTCAAAAATGACAGCCTTAATTATCCTTAAAAAATTATAATGATAGGACTGAAATTGAGTTTTGAGGATATAGTGGCTTTTCCCCCAATGCTGATTTCTTATCCTTTAATATTAGAGGTGTAACGGTGCATTCACTGAATCATTTCGGTTCAGGGCCTTCAATACAATACGGAGGTGTTTCAAACAAATATATGTAGCCTCTCTGAAGAACGCAAACACTTTAAAGGTGCCCCGTCACACGTATTTCTAAAGTTCTTCCTTGGACTGTAACATTTTTTATGGAAAAACTGTGTTGGTTACCAAGTTTCAAGCCATTCTAACATAGTATATATAGAAAGCCTGATGGAAGACTCAGCTCCATTTGGGCCAGTTCTAATGAATATTCAACATGTTAATGTTGTTTACAGATTATACTCATTTAGATTTTTTTTTCTCCCTCTGTGGATACTTCATACATTTAAAGGAGGCATATTTGTCAGTATATATAAATTCAAGTCATCAAACAAATTTTCCTCCATTATCTTTTATTTGTGTCAAACAACTGAATGATTCAACATATTTTCCACCAGAGAACCAACAGGAAAATGGCAGCAGTGGCATATACAGCAAAAGCTGCTCTTATTCACACAGATTTTCAGTTACCTACAAAACATTTGCTGTATCAAAAGCAATACTTTTCAAAAATATATGGCTATTAACAGTGTAAAAACATCTTTGGTGGGATGAAGTCCACAGAAAAACACTCACATGCATACATACATACATACATATATATATATATATATATATATAATATGTGTGTGTGTGTGTCTCACCTGGGTGAACTCATGAATATTAATGAGCTCAGACATTAACACATCACACTAACCAGCTTTAATAATTGACCTGATTTTTCTACTTATTTCTTTTCATTGGCGATAGCAGACAGTGGAGGTAGAGGTTCATTTTCAAATTTACTCCATAACACAAACATCTATGGACTGAACATATTTAAAAATATATATATATAAGTAAAACCAGTTTTCTGTGGCAGGACACCTTTAAGTTTCCACACAAACCTTGAACACACACAGTATGAGCTGAGTGGCTGCAAGCAGAACCCATGTGGAAGGTTCCTCCTATATACACTCTGCAGTGGCAGTGCTGCAGAATTCTCAGCACCGCTGTAAAAGATAAACAAAACACTTTATTCTGAGGCTGAGGTGCTGATGGGGGGGGGTTAAGTATGACAACAGAGTAGAACAGAGGCACAGGAGAGGGGTTGGACGTTTGAAGAGTGTTATGTTTCAATTTCAGTAGTTCAATAGTTACAGAGCGGCTCCCTCCCACCCCCCGCTGGTCTCCTTCACTATACCAAAAACAATTCAAAAATGTATTTAACCGAAGACCCCTGTACCGAAAACATATGGAACTGACATTTTTCTGTACCATTACACCCTAGTTTTTACTTAAACTGAGCCATATTTTGATGGTTTATAACATGTAAATGTTTGAAGATGTAAAAAAGAAAATAGTTACTATTGAGCACTGATAGGAAGTCATATATGACCTTGAAGGGTCAAACTCAAAGTCACTAATGTCAAGATTTCAACAATCTTGTTCTCCAAAATTGGTCAGTTTCATTAAATAAAATTACATGTAACATCCTTGGGACAATGCCTACTAACTTTGTTCACAGTTTTGAGAAACTTCAGTTTTTGAATTAATGACATTTTTGAAATATGAAATTTGCCTGAATTTGCACGGATAGGAAGTCATATATGGACTTACATTAGTTGAGTTATCCTCCAGGGAAAGTACCATCCACATGACTCAAACACAGTGGCAGAACATGACAACCTCACAAATTCAACGTGTCATTGATTCACATGTTACTGAACTATAGGAGAATTGATCCTATGTATGTATGTATTTATTTATTTTTTAATATTTTGTGAATGTGTGGTATTAAAGTCCACTTTGGGAATGAAAAAGGTCTTAAAAATTCTTAAATTTGGCTTCCATAACCTGTAAATACAGAGGCCTCATTCCTGGTTATTGTTTTTCTAGTGTTATTTTTTGTGATGCATCATAGATGATTGTCTTGGATATGATCATCCATCAGCATATGCTCTAATAGAAATGAGTTTTTATTTATTTAACCTTTATTTAGCCATGAAAAACTCATCGAGGTTAAAAATCTCCTTTACAAGAGCGTCCTGACTAAAATTGGCTGCAGCACAGTTATGTTTCAGACGGGGAGATAATAGGAAATACAAGGCAGGTATAATACTGGCTTATCTATGATTCCTTATTGATTTGTGAACTGAACTGCTGTCATGTAATTCCACGTGTCTACGACCACAACAGACACGAATGCACAGGAACGTTGCATCCAGTTTAATCCCTAAGGTGCTGTTTGCATTAGAATGAAGCTCCTTGTTTTGGCAGATGGAAGTGGCCTGTTCAGCAAAAGGACAGGAAAGCAAAAGGAAGATGCTGAGCAGTGGAAGTAAAAAGGGGAAGGAAGCCACTGTCTGAGGAGAGGGTTGGAAGTGTGGACCGCTCAGGCGAGAGAAGAGTCAGTAGAAATTAAAAGAAAAGAAGAGAAAAAGGGGTAAAAGCCGATAATATGGTTGAATGAAAAAAGGAAAACAGGAAGCGTGAGGGTTTGATACGCAGAGTTTAAACCAGGAGAAGAGGAGAGGAGAGGAAGTGAAAGATATAAACACAAACAAAAGGAAAGAGAGGCCTGAACAAAAAAACAAAAGTAGAAGGAAAAAGCCAGAATAGGGAACATAGAAGAATAGAAGAATAATCCTTTTCATTCCTGTGACAGCTTCTTACTTTACGGCTGTCACGGCGATGATGGTTAGATTGGCCGCTGCCTCGGCAACACTTCCTGGTGGTCATCCAATGCCAGGGCAGCGACAGCTTAAGCTCTCCTTCTTAAACATTAGTTTTAGTTTGTTTTAGCTAAGACAAGACACAAACACACCCAAACATTGCTTGATGTCAGTTTGTAACTCCAGATGAAGTTTCTGTCTTTTTTTTTTCCCCCTTCAGTCTTATACTTCTTATCTCATTCTTCCTCATTTTCACCCCCGCCACTCTCCTGCTGAGCCCAAGTGCTAATCCTCTGTGGTGGATGGTTTCCTTCTAACGTGTGTGTGTGTTTGCAGGAGTGGAAATGAGGAGAAGCTGATGGCCTTGCTTACTCCACTGAACGTCAACTGTCATGCGAGCGACGGCCGCAAGGTAGGAGCACACCATATGAGTACACGCTTAAAAAGATGCAGATACATCACTCATCACCAGAATTTACTGTTTGACTAAACCCCGGGGAAGTCATTAGGGTTACAAAAGCAACTGATGCTTAAAAACGTAAAGCAAATGGTGTTATTGGCACCTGTGGGCTTCGGTTGCATCAAATAATCCAAGCCCTGTCCAGCAGGCATTAGCAGCCTGTCTCGGCTGTCACTCATTTAAATAAATAGATGGAGACTCAAACCTTTTGGCGAATAAATTAGCACTCATGCTGAACAATGGCAGTGCGTGGCAGCACACAACACGCTGTCATACCCAGGGACGGTAAAAGAGCTATCTCTAAGCATGACAGACCCAGAAAAGTGTTATATGGATAGTAAGAGCAAATAATAACTGACAAGGGCTGGTTTCAGCTTCACTAACAACAGCTTTTGTTTAGATGGAGCTGTACAACTGTAAGTAGAGTAGTGTGAAAAAGAGAAATATAGTGAATGTGGAATATGCTTTAGTTCACTTTAACATATTCAGTTAGTTCTAGTTGCTGGAATATTGCATTCAAAATTATGGATTACCTCACATTACAGCTTACCTCCCTCCTTGTGCCTTTTTTTTTTTTTTTAAATAATAAACTTTACTGCTACAGTCATTGATAAGGCTTCTGATCTAGCTGGTGTCCATATACAGAGCCAAAGTCCGGCCCATTCTGGATCACCTCATGAAAACAAATATGAGAAAAAAATGTCAAGAGAAGTCGATGGCTGTGTCCTAAATTAAATGATTTTTTAATCTTGTTTTGAATTGTGTCACCATTTACACATGTGATTTATCTCAATTAATGAATAAGTGAAGTTTATTTTAACAATAGTAAAGTCATATGTTTGCGTGGAAATGGCTTAGTGAACTCTTGTTTCAAATGATACATCACCAAAATGGTCATTACTTCAGGATATTTCACCTCAATCTTGAAGAAAGAGGTGGAAAAGTGTTAAAACAGATGAACTTTGCTATGACACTGATCATGTTGAAGCTGCTTGTTCCAAGTGACTGAACAGATTGTACAGAGAAAATGATGGTGGTGTCACCTCTGTGATTGTATTTTCACAATCTGATACTTCAACAATTTCCTTGACTTGTGAAATTATCGTTTAGAACAGTGGTTCTCAAATCCAGTCTTCGAGGGCCGGTGTCCTGTATGTTTTATATATTTCCCTCGTCCATCCATCACACCTGAATCAATTACTGATCAGCTCATCATCCAGCTCTGCAGAAGCCTGATAATCATGTAATGGCTTCCAGGTGTGATGGAAGAGGGACATATGTAACACATGCAGGATACCGGCCCTCGAGGACCGGATTTGAGAACCACTGGTTTAGACTGACATAGATCATATGTTTAAAATAATAATACAAACGCAATGATGTGGCACAGTTTTTTGTGAAATGACTTCCTATGAGACTCCATCAGAGTGGGCGGGGCTTCACCTCTACTGACACAATCCACAAAGAGGAAAAAGTCACACAGGCTGTTGACGAGAAAGCAGCCTGTTGACTGGAAGAACCAATAAGATGCTCAAAATTATAAAGATCAGTTGGTGGGAGAGTGTCCGACTTGGGCAACAGAGACATGAGATCCAGAGTGTTGCTCAGTGGGGTTTTCCAACGAGCAGGTTTTGCATCTCATCCAGGTTTGCAGGGTTTGGAGACAGGCTGTAGAGGCTCAGATACCCAGCTGTTTGAAGTCCAGCGTGAAATTCCAGCCGTCTTTGATGGTTAGGGTTGCTCTATCGTCTATAGGTGTCAGACCTTCATGTTTCTACTGAGCAGCACTCCAATCTTGCTCCGCTTTAGCTTGAGTTTCCCACTGCCTGGAGTTGAGAAGAATCTGAATGCTCAATATGCAAGAGAGGTGCAGAAATGGGGTATATTCAGTCACCTTTTTCATATCATTGTCAGGGGAGTGGTCCCTCTTAGTGGTGAACATCTGTTTTAATCTTCTGGAGATTCATTCTGTTACAATTAAAATACAGGTAGTCCTCGGGTTACGAATGAGTTCCGTTCCTAAGCTGGTGACTTAACCCGAGTTTCGACACAAGTCAGAATTAACCCTTTAGTACCCCTAAATACCCCCTAAATCTCTAAATAACTATCCGAATGTGATGTTCGCTTCTTATGAGCAAGCAAAACGGTGCCCTCTAGTGGTCAGAATAAATTACAGTTAGGTGTATTTGTGCTTTCACTTTTCCTGTAGTCAGTTCAGACAGAAGCAGCTAATAGACGCAGTTTTCTCGTTGTGTTTGTTTGGGCAAGAAAACGTTTGCCTGCAAGTATTGTATATTCAGTTTATGAATGAATAGTAAAAACATTTCTGATGTGAGCTGGTTGCTGGATAAAAAGACATTATCTGTAAATGCTAATTGTTAGCGTATCTATGGATTTTCCCATTTAAGTTAGCATTGAGCTAGTGCTTTATTTCCTGTTCATTTGAATATGTAATGTCATGTTAATGTATTAAGGCAATAATCATAACAGACATATTCTGTTTGTATGTTTGCACTTTTACACTGAGTCTAAACTAAAGCTTTGAAGACAAGTTTGTTTTTTTCTTCTTTCTTCTTTTCCGGCTTTTCTTAGGAAACCTGTTCTCTATCTGCTGAGCTCATAGCTACACACACAAGCAGGGGCAGAATACCAAATACATGTATTATACTTCAGATTAATAAAATAAAGTAAAAATAAGATACTGTATGTACAGTAATAGCGGACGAGACTCCAGCGCCGTAAAGTCGAAATAACGTAAGTCGGGTACGTCGTAACCCAAGGACTACCTAAAGAAAGTGAATATTTAGACATTTTTGATGTTTGTTTTCTGATGTTGACATGATGAGGTCATTGTCAAACAGATGCTTGTATTTGAAAGGTGTTAGTTTTATGCACTGCTTAAGTCATTTTATTTTTTTTTAGCACTATCTAAGTTAATGTTTGCCTTAATGTTTACCTGTTGACATATTAACTGAAAAACTTAGCATTTTGTGGGTGTGATACATTGTGGTGTATCAAGAATCATTTGCAGGTGGATTTTGATTGAATGGAATCACAAAGCAAGTGAAGATTCAATTAGTAAATATGTTTCTAGATAAACTCCAGTATTTATTATGCCGCCTTTACTTTGTGTCACACAACTAAACTGACATTTTAAGCCGTACACATTACTTTAATTTTGCACTTCCATTTGCCTGTCAGCTACTGTGCCTCTGCAGGGATTCACACTTTTTTTTTCTGATTAATGAGTAGAGCAGATTAAAACAGGTCTGAAAGCATGTGTGTTTGATGTTTGTATGCTTATCGTACACAAGCAAGACATCCAACAGCTTTACTGTCAAACCTTTCCAATACAATAAATTGGTCATGGGTTTTACTGTTCCTAAGAAAAGCAGGTCTCAAGACAGCCTAGGAGGCCCCGAAAGACTTAAGTTATTTGGTGAAAGTGTTATTCTGAGCTTTGCAAACACACTAAACTTACTCTTCCAGATTCATAGTTTGAGGCAACCGGGCTCCAATTAAAGCTGGATAAGTCTTTTAGAGTTTTTGTGCAGGTTATGTGTGCAGGAGGTCAGTTGGCAGAGTGTGTTTATGGGCATCAGTGCACAGATTTAACTTTGTGATAATTAGACGTGTCTCTCCAGACTATTCTAATGCTACAGACCCACAGGAAAATCTTGAGAACATTTGACCACTTTTCCAGTCACTTTCCAGCCAGGACAGATGGAAACATATTTCAGCATTTCTGTGCTTTTCTTCAGAGTTCGTCAAAACTGATAATATTGCTATCTGAAAGAGCTAAGTTCAGAGTCAAATGGTAGTTTATGGGTGAGATTATTGTGAACATCTGCAGGTTGGGTGACATTACAAAAAAAGTGTTGTTACATGGGATTAGTATTACCTGTGGACGTCTGGAAATTTGTAATAATTGTGGAAGTCGTCTGTGATATCTTGTGCTAATCAGTCATATCTGTCATTTGAAAAGTAAACATTTTACTGCAAATGACCTGCCTTATTTCAGACGTTTTATCCATCATATTATTCCTGTATGAATTAACATATCTGTGATTTGATGGGATTTGCAACATATTTTGTTTCCTCTGCACATTTATTCAGTCTATTTCTTGAGGATTACGGAGGCTGCGGTGGTGAAGATAGATGAAAGTTTTAAAAGTGTTTTGGTTGCAAATTCAGGAGGCTCGTTCCGTGATATATCACAGATATTCAGTGACAGAGCAAACTCGAATTCCTCAGAAACGCTCATTAAATAAAAGAAAAAAGTATTACAACTGCATTTTCCTGTTTTACAGTTATAGGAAAATGGAGAATCTGCTCTTGACATTAGAATTGAGAATGATGGGAGTGAATTTAAGCAAAATAAAAAAATGATCGTGCTGATTTCATGTAAATGCTGTGAAATAAAACCTAGACATAGGGAGTGAATTTCCATATTATCAGAGACTATGCTAATACTGTGTGAACAGGGCTGAAGGCTGAATGAACATTCTTCAGATGTGAGTATTAGTTACTGCTGGTTGATGACTGTTTTTATTTGATGAATGGATTAATGATTCTGTCCACTTAACTTGTTGTAATTGCATTAAATTGCATACTCCATTGACTTGTTAGTGGACAGTGTATTTTTGCATGGAAACATGGAAATTGCTTCTTGCTGCTGTGGCTCTGTGGAATTCCGAAAAGACCTGAGTGATGCTTTGGTTTGTAAACAAATGGACTGCTGGTGATGCCGTCAATTTCAAAGTTGTTTACCATGAGGGAAGTTTTTCAGGTGTGTAAGCATGGAAAGACTAGTGGATTCTTGATACTTATGCCGCGTTTCCACTACGTGGTACTGGCTCGGCTCGGCTTGACTTGACTCAGCTCGGCCTTTTTGCATTTGTATTATGAAAAACGACCCGGAATCTGGTACCTGGTACTAGTTTTTTGGTAACACTTCCACCGAGATTCAAAGCGTTACCAAACCGTGACGTATAACCACTGCAGACCACTGATTGGTCAGACAGTTTTCTCGGGATCTCTCCTGATGAGCTGAATGAAGTGGCCAGAAAGAGGGAAGTCTGGGACTCCCTACTTAGGCAGCTGCCCCCGCAACCCGACCCCAGATAAGCGGCGGATAATGGATGGAGGGATGGAGTTTTCTCTGTGACTCACCTTTTTACAAAAATCAGATGAGGAAGTTTACAGTGAATGGCGATACATCAATCCACATGGTGACAGCCAAAACCTACAACATGGTCGGTCAAGAAGATTCAGTCTTTGGTGACCGATGTAGAAATTCTGATGAAAAAACATGCAACCTGTGATTTTTCAGCAACTCTCTGAGCAGACGACATATAAATTAGTATGTCCAGCCAAGTCGAGTGGGTTCTACGTAGTGGAAACATTAGGCATTAGGCTATCACTCTGGGTTTACAGATTTGCTGAAAAGTTGGTGGTGAATACGGTGCTTTATAGTGTTTTTTGACTCTGTCATACCACCAGACTGCAGTGTAGGTCGTCTAACGTTAAGCTCAGATTGTATAATATGTGTTCAGGCACAGCAGTGGTTAATTTATCATCTCTTTTTGTGTCTTTGAGTCATTGTTTGGAACAGCTGTAGACCTCAGCTGCTAATGTGTTTGGATGGCAGGTTGTGAATTGAATTTTTCGTAACTGTACTGCAGCAGTGATGCTTAATGAGCTTAAAATGTGAAGCCCTGAAATAGCCTGAAGAACTTTCTTTGGGTTGAATGTGTGGTGCTATCTTCTGAAAATTCTCCAGTTCTGTGGATACGTCTGTGGGTGTTCAAGGGAAGGCTGGTTAATTAAGATCCACCCAAGTGTGGATTTATTTCCTGTGCTGTGATGCAAAAAGTGAAACATATTGAAGCGGGTTAAGTGAAATAGAATGAGCATATATCACAGCTGCTCTGTTTCTGAGAGTGGTTGCTCATATTTTACATAAAGTTATAACCTACACATAGTTAAGACGTACAGTGTGTTGTTGCTTGGTGAATATTAATAATTAGGCTGGACTTTAGCTAACTGCACATTGGCAGTCTCTTAATTGCCTCATTACACGACAGCAAGTTGCATGTGATTCAGGGTTTGACAAAATGTTAAATGAAATGTGAAACCACACGAGAATTACATTGGCCAACAGAGGAAAGTGCTGTATTATATCCTGATCACTTAATAGAAATTATTATGTGGCCACGATACTTTCCATGCTTCCTGTGGGAGTACAGAGCCTCAGGTTGAGCTCTGCTGTATGTCTGGTTTGTTACAGATTAGTCCCTGGGATGAATAACTTAAGGGAACAATAGGAGGTTTCTAGTTTTTATGCTTTTTTTTTAACTAGACCCTCTAGTGTGCCATATCAAGTTATTTTCAACAGAAATGAAATGTGAGATTGTTGTTTTTCTCTGAGACAGAAGTGAGATTGAAGCTGTGGTGTGCTACGCCAAAGCGACAATGGGACAAAACACAGGTCTCCAGGCCCTCATTGATGTGTCCCATCTTTTACTCCAGCATGGGTTAGGGTGCCTCTCCAACAGGTGTTGTTTTCATTTGTATGCCTAAGTCTAAACCGCTCTGAGCATTATGCACAAAACCAAAGTTGATTTGGACCCACAAAGTTCTTCAAGATGGGACCTAAAATAGTGGGTGGTCCTTTGGCCCGAAGTGAAATGTTATGGAAAAGAGAGGATGATGAAAACAACAATGGAAATTGCTCAGAATCAGGTGGAAAAAAGAATGTCATTACCAATTGACCAATCTCTATTGAGTTTCAAAGAAGGCCTGAAAGAATGAACTCAACAGATAGAAGTGGAGCTGGAGCTGACATGTTAGATATGATCTGTTGTATCTGTGATTGATGGGAAAACCTTCATCACAACGAGTCCAATCAAAAGTGATAGAAATGCTATTAAAATGTTTCCATATAGCACCAAGAGAACCTTGAAGAGCAAATATGTTAGAAAGTGGCCCTTTATAAAAAGGAGTTGATTTAAATGTGAACCTTTGTTGTGTTTTGGTTTTGATTGTATTTGGACAAAAAAGTGGAGCAAAGAAGGTGCAGGGAGTGAAGGGTCAATTAATGCAAAATGCTACCTTACTGACATGGTAAGATGGTAAAGTTCATAAAACATAAATAGGTCTTTTTTTTACTGCTGTTTACTGGCTACAATTACAGTTAGAAAAAAGTATTTTATTCAGTAAACAGAAGCTCCATAGGTCTGACAGCAGGTGAATCAAAACTGAGGATGAGAACCTCAGCTACAAAATGAAACCAATCTTGAAGTATCTGAAAGTTGTATATACGTACATTTTTTTTCTTGTTTTACAGAATCATTAAGCTACTGCTTAGCATTAGCTCACCTCTAACTCATGGCTCCTGTTGTTCTGCCTTTTTTGTCCAAATATGGTCATTCCTGCCTCCAAGAAGCCAATATGTTTATGGCCAAATCACAACCTCCTGGCTTTAAAACAACAGTTCAGAAGCCAGTGGATGATGTTACAATTCCTCTATCCACTAATGATATATAGGGCCAGATTTACTAAATGTTTACACGTGTAAAAAATATGTGCAAACCTGACTGCACACGCAAAAACACATTGAAGATGATCTACTAACAGTACACACCGAGGATTGTGTCTCTCAGATGGGCAAAATAGCTGCGTGACCTATTTAGTCTGTTTGCCTTAATTAATATGGATTGTGGGCGTTTCTGCCACAATGCTCAAAATTATTGGGAGGAGTAAATGCAAATATTTATTTAGCATGCACAATGTGATTTACCAAACGTGAAACTGATTGCAGTGGCTGATTTTGTGTCTATATTTAGTACGTGTGAAAGGCAAGTTTTAACTCTAGCTTCACGCAAAACTGGCTGCAGTTTTCCTGGTGAGGAGATGGCATAGGCACAACCAAAGGAAACGCACAGAACCAATGTGTTCTGAACACGTCAACATTTTTGGAATGATGGAAGAAAATAAAAATAATAATTTGAGACAAAAGTTTTCATTCACCACAGAGGGAAAATGGAGAAAACTTATTTATTTCACTAACACACGTCACCAGTGATAAACAGCAGCAAAGAAATAGCTGTTCACCCCTCTGTGTGGAAAAAGAGTAACTTCATATTTATGAGTCTTAGGGTATCCCAGAGCACTTTTTACAGCGTATTGTCTCCATGACGACAACCAATAGTGCACGCAAAATCCTCCTTTAGTCTGCTAAAAACCAACAGATCACACATCAAATTCTTGCATTCGCCCAAAAATCTCATTAATGGACTAGTAATGATATGCTGAATCTTTTTTTCCCTCCTCAAGAATCACAAGGTGAAAACCATAATGACTTGCTATGAAATTAGCGTAAGTCTACTGGAGCCATATTTCTAAAGCTGCAGTCTGTGGTATTAGACTTTCAGATAAAATTCTTGTACAGTAGCTTCTGTTTCAAGCAGAGATTGTTGCCGCTCCCAAGACTGTTGTTTTCCACAGGTCCGATAACCCACTGAAACAGTATTTAGATT
Source organism: Maxillicosta whitleyi (assembly GCA_029822895.1). Taxonomy (NCBI): domain Eukaryota; kingdom Metazoa; phylum Chordata; class Actinopteri; order Perciformes; family Neosebastidae; genus Maxillicosta; species Maxillicosta whitleyi. Next base: position 2,948,963 of record JAPSES010000081.1, on the reverse strand, counting down.
CTCATGTGACACTAAAATGCTCCATTTAAGCTGAAACTGATGACATTCTGTGTGTCTAAAAAGCTATCTCGGTGAAGTACTTTTAGATAAGTGATGTGATGGATCATTTTTCAGAAGGTATGAATTTCTCTAAAGTATCTGCATCCAAGCAACACTCTCTGTAATTTACTGGTTGCTACGACAACCATGGGGACAACCAAGGAGCTGTGGAGAGCCTTTTAAGCTGTACTCAAGGTAACTGTCATATAACTGCTATAACAGCCTTGAGGAGGCTCTGTCCTATAATTATGGGTACATGAATGCTGTTGATGATGCTCAGCTGCAGCTTATGCCCATCATATCACTGTCATACCCATAATTGTGCAGGAACATCCTCTGGCTATTATCAGCGCAGGTGGCCTGCTGAGGCTGTGGTACCCCCAGGGAAAAAACATGTAATTTGAAACTCTTTGGAGATGCAGAGGACAAACACAAGAGATCATTGAGTTTTTAAGATTTAATGATCCATAAGTGGATAATGCAGATTTTAAAACTTTTTACATGTATTCTGAGATGACCTCTGCTGCATAATCTGAGTTTGTAATGCCCTGTAATTGCTCAGACTGAAAGCAGTCATGCACAGTTGATGGAATATATTTTCACGCCGGTGCAGTTTTGTCCTTAATGGGATGATGTGAGTTTACATTCACACCGCTAGCAGATATTATTGAGTCATTTCTGCAATTAATTCCGAGAACAGATATTATAAGCCAAAAAACTTTCCGCTTATCACCCCTGTCTCCTTTCACTGAATCAACAAAACAGATGCTGCTCCATTACAGACTCCATTACAGATAATAGATAAACATCCATGCCTCCGAGCTTTACGTAAACGCACAGACACACACAGCATGCGGCTTAAAGATTTTTGACAATACCAGATGTTTTCACACTGACGGCCTTAAATAAATGATTATATACCTATCAAAGTTGACTACAGATGTTGTAGTGTGCCGATGGGCAGGTGAGATGATCACTGCTAATACATTAAATGGAATTTGCACAACATCAATTCAAATGGTTTGTATTACACTAAAAATGACCAATGATGATATGGAACAGAATGGAACGTAACCTAATGTGTAAGGGGTGACCTTAAAATATTAAGTATCATTAAAATAGAATTAAACAAACAACAATGGCTTAAATGTTAGATATTAAGTGATTTAGGAGGGTACACATAATTATGCAACTCAATAAGTGTGTCCAGCTTAAATTCATGCAAATGTACAGAACAAATACAGCAAATATTAAAATATAATGACTTGAATGGTTGGTTGCACACTTAATATTGAATTGTAGCGGGTACACAATCAGTCAGAGAACACAAACACAGGCGAGTCATTATGAGGACACTAATGATAATCATGGAGAAAACAGAGCGTGGTAGAATGATTGATAATAATGATGGTTCTCTTAAAATTAGGCAAGAGCCACTGGCTTCATTTCTGTCCCATTTCACTTCCTTTATATTAGAAAAGATGAAGGTTCCTTGGTCTCCCCTACCCCCCACCCACCGACCTCCCTCCAAATGCATGCTCCATAAATAAGTGGATTTTTAGATTCAGTATGAAAGAATTAGACTGGTCTGCACAGAACCAGTCTCACCCACATTAAACTCTGTCTGAAGCAGTAGTAGATGTGTTCTGAGTGTGTCAAACCCTGGAGAATGTTTTATTAAACCACTTCGCCAAATATGAATGTCCAGGTTTCCAAAGCATTTAAAAATGAACCACTGTTCTTTCTTGCGATACACTGGCGGTGTGTTAGCTGAAAACGCTGAAACCACGCCCAACTGTGAGTAAAATGCAGCTTCTTTCAAGTGTCAGATACAACTTTGACCTGAAAAATGTCTACCAGCTTTATCAGACTTGTACAGTAAGACATGTTTGAGCCTCCGGAGAAAGATTCCGATTCAGAGATGCCAGAGGATCAACCTCAGTCCTGTCTGCAACACAATGGAAGTTAAACAAAGTTAAGTCTATCTATACATTATATATATATATAGTTGTTTTTCAGACAGTTTAGTGTGCATTCATGAAAGGGTTATGGCTGGATGAATGATTTTATGTTGAGGGGTCATACATATCACATCATCAGAAGACTGAATAAGCTTTCTACTCAGTTAACAGTTGTAAATAGCCCATTAATCAGTGTAATCACAGTCTTTTATAGAGCGCTGAATTAACCTATGGGTTTATAGCATTAATGTCATTAAAACAGATTGCTAGACTAGGGAGTTTAATTCAATCTGGTTGTAGCGACGCTTTAATATGAGTAATGTGAGTAATATGAGTAATCTGTGTAATGTGTTGTTTTGCTGCTGATGAACATTGACCCTACGTTTATTATCTGCACGTCTGCTTTCTGAACCCTGACGTGCAGATAATAAACCTCCAGAAACCAGAGAAATCTGGAGGAAAAGTCAGAGTAAAGTATTTCCTAACACATTACAAAACTGTGATTCAGATCATGGGTTGTGATTCCACCTTAAATGGATTATCATACGATGTTTCACCCATGGTTGAATTTTTCATCACTTATTGTTTACAATGTAAGTTGTAGATCACTGATGTTCTCAAGGTTTTATGACACTATAGTTTTATGGCAGGACTCGGCGAGTGTGGCTCGGCCGTGGTTTCTGATCTGGCCCGAAAAACTCTTTAAAAATGCTGAAATCAGTTTAATCAGTTTAATGGTGCAGCTCCACATTGCAGTACTTCATCTACACTTTTTCACCCTTTTCAGCTGTTTTCTAGCCTGTGTAATGTGTTTAGCAGTAAATCTCTGGATTTCTTTTACATTTTGTGGGTGCTGAGCTGGATGTTGTAGCTTAACATCAGTGCTCGACCTTTTGCTTAATGGGAGCAGATATTCTATTGCGAAGCTTTATAGGAATGGTTTCTAGTAATGCAGCAGGGCGTTTTCCTATCATTTCACAGTGGTGTGATTTTATTCGTCCACATACTTTTAGCCTTGTTGTGTTATGTCCTATTTTTCTTGAAATCTGTTCATAGTTTTCCACCGCTGCAATTTTAATTCCAATAAGAGCTGCTTGTTCTTATTCCAGAGCTCTATAGTACCAACAGTACAACAGCTTCCTGTGTGTGTGTGTGTGTGTGTGTGTGTGTGTGTGTGTGTGTTTTCTCAGATGATTGAGAACCCATCAGAGTGGGATATTATTAACACAGCTGAGTGGAGAGCGTTATCAAGCTGCCTCTATTGAAACCTACCGCTCACTCCCACGCACGCACACACACACACACACACACACACACACATATGCACGCTGACACACTGGAGGCGGGCTCAGATTCATGCTTGTTTCTGCTTCCTGGGGATAAAATAGCCTGAGCTTTGCATGTACACACACACACACACACACACAGACGCACACACAGACGCACACACAGTTTCTAATGTCTCCCTCCTTTATAACGTTCAATTTGCATTCTTATATGCTTCAGCCGTCTGCAGCCCCTGATTTTTTCTGGGTAAACATTTCATTTTTTAGATTCTGTCAAACTATCAGTTCTGAATCGGTGTGTATTTGTGTCGGGCTCGTGTGAATATTGCGAATTTTTAAATTTTTATCTCACCAGTGAGAATCATCGCACCCACTCGTGTCCTAGCTGGCAAGAACATCAAAGAGACAGACAACTGAAGAGCAAGACCAAGACTCGGATATACAGGGAGACAGAGGAAGGAGAAAAGAGGCGTTCATTGAAGCCTTGTTTAAATGTTGATTGTTAGAGCTTATCCTGCTGAGAGCGGCACACAAACAAGTTTTATTCCGTCTTATGTGGTGAAAAATCTTGTTCCTCCAAAAGTACATTTTTCAGGAACAGTATAAAGGTACAGGTTTTACATAAGACCTGTTTTTATTGGGGGATATGCATGAGCTGTCTCTGTGGATAGTAAAGTTTTCTCAGCTTTCTTTTACCATACGATCCAGCGAGGTTGCTTCTCTTCTTCTGCTGAGTGTGTTGTCTTTCTAATGCAAAATACGCTAAGGTGCCTGAAAAACTCTCGTTCAGTATTAAGCTCTCATTTGTTGAACTTCTGATGAGTCTGCAGATCAGAGTGGAGGCTGCTGTGGGTCTTGACGGAGGTTCGCTCATGTTTACAAATGCAGACGAACGTGTGCAAGGTCGTAGGAATGACTGTGAATTCTGTTTGACAGGAGATTTTTCACAGCTGAGTCGGTGTGTGCGCGCAAATGTGACCTGATGCCTCGTTTGATAGAGATTATATTCCTGCAATAGAGAGCAGAGAATAAATATAACCACAGGGGTTCGCTCTCTTTTTAGTAACGTGGTGTGTATGAAAAGGTTTAAGTGATATTTATCAGTTTAAGGAGGAGCGCTGTGGCCAAAGGGACAATTCATGTGAGGTGCTTCCAACAAATGTGTTAAATTGGATTGTTTTTAATGGACTAATATTCTGTGCTGTCTGTCTTTATCAGCCCTGCACTGAACCGGCATCACACTTTGTAACCGCCTTCACCCATTGGTAGTTGGGGCAGGATCCAGCCTCCTCTGACCCTGTTCAGAAAATGAACGACTTTATAATGGTCTATATCAGCGGTTCTGAATTGGTCTGGCTTCAGGACCCACTATCACCCCTCAATGACAAGACGTGACCCAAATTTATAAAAGTTAAACTTTTCCAACTCGTTTGAAGAAAAGATGGTGTGTTTTGAACCTGAGATAATACAGAATGACACAGTATGCCAGCACAGAAGACAAGTTTAACCCTTTATAGGGAAAGTGACAGCGACGGTAACAGTTCCATTGAGGATAGTGAGTCCACAATCTCAGGTCCAATGTGGTCTACGGGGTCTGTAAGGTCCACCTGGACATGAACAGTGAGTGGACCTGCTGTAGGTACTAGGAGGTAGTGGTATTAATGTAAGAAATGATGTTCAAAGGGAGAATGTGGAAGTGGACAGGTGTCTGGATCAGCACTTATGTTGTAATGTTCTAAAAGTGATGTTCTAATGTTCTAAAATACAAGTGCCTGTTTTGTTTTTTTTACATTTACTTCTTGCATTTCTTTTTTTTCATAATATAGTAACTTTATTGATCTTGATTTTCTACATAACAATATAATTTTTTTTTTTACTTTTAAGAAAATGAATGAAGTCTGGTTGTGTCCTCTAATAAACTAAAGTTGAAAGTCAACATTTGAGAGTATTTCTATTCTATTCTATTCTATTTCTATGAGTGCCCTATAAAGGGTTAATGACAAACCAAACTGTCCATCAAGTGGTGACGCTAAATACAGAACTATCACCTTTAACCCTAAATTAGGTGCATTTTTATCCAAAACTAAACTGCACTCAGTTAAAAATTAAAAGTGCAGTCAGTGACTTATTCAAGAATTAAACACACTGAGGTTTTTGTCCTCTGTAGGTAAAACCATATCTGATGTTTGTGTTTGTGTGTTCTTTTATGCGGTGAAATGTATGTTGTTAATCAGCATTACCACCACCTACTGTTGGGGAGTGTGAATGGGCGGCACTCAGCTCCATAAAAACTAAAGTTCTGGATTTATTTCTTAACATTATTTTTAGTCCAGACAAACGCCTGCGTCCCACTGAAAAAGTTTTTGCTACCCACCAATTGAGTATCACTGGCCTATATGCTCTAAACCCGCTGTGTATCTTTCAAAGTAAATCTCTATTGTGGAATGGCACAGCTCCCCCTGTTAGAGCTGCATTATTTGTTCCTTCATGCTGCTCTTATGTGCTTGCCCATGTGGTTGGTAGTCTGAGCACATCCACCTGCTACTGTATAAAATCGCCTGCATCTGGTGGGTGGTTGGTGCTAATTTCCTAAATCTGTGCAGGACTCTGTTTTTTTTTTTTTTTTTTTGTTGTGGAAAAGTGTTTCTCCTGATGTTACTTTATGAACCGCTGAGCTTTAAACTTCCCATGGAGTCTTCAACTCCTCTGAAAAGTCACTGTTTATAGCCGGCAGGCAGAGCAGACAGATAGGTGATGGCTGATATATCTGTGTGTGTGTGTGTGTGTGTATGACTGTGGGAGTGTGCTTGGAAAATACAAGATGAGAAGGCTTGCTGTAGGTTATTTATCTTCAAGCTGTTGCCTAGGCAGAGCTGTCAGCGGCTCGTACAGCTCGTGTATGTGTTTGTCAGTCAGTCAGAGGAATAGCACACAAATTGGATAATATGTATATTGATCCGTCCATCTGATACCATTCATCTTGTTAGTGCGTCTACCTGTTGATCCACTGGACTGACCTAAGTACCACGGCAGACACAAGAGTGGAGCACAGGTTCAAGAGATGCTGGAGCGTTTATTCTTTTATTCTTATAGTGGTTTTGACCATGTGTAACCTAATGGCATCAGACAGGGCCTTTTTTTTTTTTTTAACAGGATCTTCTGTAAGAGAGAGGCTTTTTAAATAACTAGAATTATCCTTATCTATCAGTGGGTGTTCAGCTGGTGGAAGCTTTTGCTGATCTAAACAGTGTTAAAGTCGAACCAGGTGTATTTTGGTTTCACTTCCATTAAGGTTGAAATGTAACACAAAGCTTGTTTGCTGCATCATCATTGCACAAGAAAATGAATCAAAGTGTAACTTAACCCCCCCTATCAGAGTTTTTTTAATTATATTAATTATTCTGAGAATGGATGCAAAGTCAGACATAAGCTGAGATGGAGGTGATCAGTGTGTGAATGTGCAGGTGAGGAGTTCATCATCTATATGACAGAGGATCACCACAGCTCTGAGAGGGTTATTTTCAGATTTGGACTGGGTTTACCCTTTCACAAACTCCTGCCTAGAATATTTCTCTGCTTTTTCTTCTTGTCATATTGGCTTTTCTCACTGGAAATGAAATTGTGATGTGGCTTAAATTTCCTAGAGTTACGGACAAAAAGAACAATGCAAGCCTGTGTTGTTCCGTCACTGCTTTAATCCATATAGTACCGTGTCCTAATGACTTTACATGTTTATTTCTCAGCGTCTCTTTTGAGGTATAACAACAAAACGAAGGGAATTCAATTTATGGACGGTAGGAAAATATATACACACACAATCAAAACTAAATGGCTCTATTGAGTAATAGTATTTAGCATCCCCTTCATTTGTATTTAATACATTTGAAATGTAACTTGGCAGCTGGCCTAAAATGTTATTAAATGATTTCAAAGTCTACTATATTATGTATGCAGTATTGTGATTGCATGTAGATGAAGTCAACACTGTCTTGTGTACATACAGTGCAGTGTGTTTCTATTAATTTCTTAGAGTGTGGTTGGGCTGTTTTAGTTTTTTATAATAAATAATAAACATTTTCATACTAGTGTAACACTAAAACATCTGTATAAATCAGACTCAGCTCAACAAGATAATATAGACATAACATAGATAGATAACCCAAACACTCAAGTGCTGTGGTAGAGAATATAATACTACAAACCAGTACGTTAATTCAATGCTTGTTGTAAAGTACCGCAATGATATTAATAAATGGGCCATTTCAATATGATAGTTGAGTAGAAAAGCTTTAACAGTGCAGCTGGCCTACTTATTATTTTAATGACACGGTCTGAACAGTCCCTGGAAACGTAGATTATATGATCAATTATGATGACTTTTTTTTCCCCCTCCACGTATTTTCTCTATACATATAAAACCATGTAGCTTCAGAAATATTCTTCTTATTTTTTTTAAATTTAGGTATTAATGCTATGTTTTATTTATTTATTTACTTTGCATATTTCAGTTGTTAATTTCTTGATACAGAGAAATAGAACTGGTTACGAGGCCAAATTCCTTTCCCTCATGTGGATGCAGTGATTCTGCTGAAATTGGCTTCAGTTTGACCCTTTGAAAAATGCATAAATATTTGCAGGATCTTACTAAGGGACAGATGGACTGAACATCTCTGATTATTACTGTTAACATTGACTTACTTTTGCGTCAGTTCCCAAATTATTTTTTCCTCTATAAACTTTCTTAATTGGTTTATTTACATTAATTGTCATATTATCATCTTTTTCAGTACAAATTTTGTATTTTCCTATGTTTGATTCACTGATCATGTATATGTTTATTAAAGCTCAGAGTAAATTAAGAGGTTATTATAACAAAAGCAGAGAAATAGTGACTTTTTCAGTAAAATATATCATGAACTGAACATAAAAAGAAGTGTGTCCATCCAGTGTCATTGATCCAACTCCGTGGGTTTTACTGGTGAATGAATGTTGTAGAAGATGACGGTGCTTCCACGGTAACTACAGAGCCTCTGAACATCCAAATGGATCATATCTGATGACCATGAAAAGACGACAAATGTATTTTACACCAATTATTATTAGTGGATCAACAGGCATTAAACAGTTTAGATCAGTAGACAGTTTGTGTGAAAGGTCAAGATAATTTTCCCCTTGAAGACACAGATTATTCCATATTTGCTGATTATTATGTATGATTATTATGCAGGATTGATGCAGATGATGCCAATAAAAATATCTGTTTATAAAATTATGTATCACTTTTTTTTTTTTTTTAATTAAAGGGCACTGATCAATATAGTGGTTAAAAAAGTCGTGCACTGAAGGCAGAGTTTTCTCATATTTTAAAGTCTGAGGTGAATTGGATTGTCTCATGGAGGCTTTTCTGTGCACGCTTAGCTTTGGACTCACAAAAATACCAAAACACCCAACAAAATGGTCCGATGTGGCCATTCACTCCCCCCTGTTAAATCGTATTTTATTGCCATAGCAACTGCTGACAGCTAGCAGTCACCGTTGTCATGGGAACAGTTTGACAGGCTCATAAAAAGAAGAAGAAGAAGAAGACTGAGAGGAAAATAGGGGAGATGCTAAAGAAATAATGGAAACACAGAAAAAAAAGCAGGATGTACCACAAAGCCTGTGTTTAATGGAGTGTTTGGGATGTGGGGCTTTTTTTCTTATGCATTTTTCAAGGTATTTATCCATGTTGTTGTATGACCAAATTAGCGAACTATAATCCATTTTGTAATGTGCAGAGCGTGCTTACAGCTACTCATATGCATCCTGTTTGGTAGATGATAAATTAAAATAATGAAGGCTACAGAGAGAAGGCGGAAAGAAAGATTAGTATATTCCATCTTGGCTTGAACTTGCCCTCTGCATCGCTCCACGCTTCCTGCTTCATTCATTTCCCTCCTTCTTCTCCTTCCCTTTTTTCCACTTTTGACTCGCCTCCACCTCACAGAAAGGCTTTTAGATGATTAAAAAGAACCATAGAGTTTTTTTTTTTTTGTTTTTTTTTATAGCTATTGTTCACTTTTACCCTCATGGTGTAAGTGCTGATTGCATCTTGAAATACGGTCTACTGGGTTTTTCGCTTTAGGACAATATTTCTTATCAGGTCTGTGCGGAACAGAAAAAAAACAGCTAACAGGTCTTGAACATCAAAACAAAGGAGATCTACTCGATAAATATACTTTACTAATCAACAGTCGCATAAGATGAAAATGAAAAGGCAAATGTAAACAGCAGCTAACCACCGGTGCATCACAGAGAATGTTTGATAAGGGACAACAAATGTCAGGCTTTTGGTTTTATTAAGTCTAATATTTGCGTTGTATTCACATCATTTACATCATGCTTTTCTCTTCACTCAATAATAAATCATTCCAATCACAAGGTTTAGACATGACAGTTAAAATAAAGCATTTTTTTGTTATATCATGGCGACGCCTAAACAATTCGAATCCAAGGGAAAACCCTGCAAAAAAATATTTAAAAAAATATACTGTATTAAACATCAGGCGTATAAGAGAATTAAAATGTTTTATGTGTTTTTTTTCTGGTGTAATGCATGTTATTATGTTGTCAGCACATGTACGGCTTCAGTGCAGCTGTTTTATAATAAATGAGCACTGACCTTTAAAAACTCACTAAACTGTTAAGAAATGCTGGCGAACGTCACTTTTACACTTTCGTCATTCAAATCATGAGAAACGTAGACCCTGATGCAAAGTTTAATCACATTTGGAATTAATAAGCACGATCAAATCCATGCAAACAAACTTAATTACAAAAACAAAATTGCAAAGAGTCACATTTAAGTTCCCATCCTATCAGTTAAATAAAACACTTTATTGTCTCCATAAAAAGTGTCCTACAGCAAAAACTAGGAAGTGCACCACTGATAAGGCCTGTAATTCAATCAGATGCCCTATCTCACAACATTGGATAGAAAAGAAGTTAGACTGTGCTGAACCTTTTTATGGATCTGTTCCAGAATTTAATAGGCTTGTCCTTGGCCCATTTCATGCAAATTGGTGAAGAAGGTTTAGTGTAATCGTACAGAAACCTTCAAAATAATACTACTAATAATAATGATAATGCTAATTATAAAATATATATATCTATGTTTGATCTCATAATCTCTTTGGCAGATTTATCTCATGTACCAGATGATGACTTTACTAATTAAATAAAAATCTAAGTTGTAAAATCAAAGTAGAAGACTGTGGTGTTTACTTCTCTGTGTACCTTAACCATGGGCTTTAATCGCACGGACACAATATATGGAGTTTTCAGACCAGTTTCATTCACATCAAAAGTACTGGGAGAAATTATGTGCTTCTGTAAACACAATTTAAGACTGTGACTGTCTCTCACTTTGTCTTAGCGCTGCTGCACTTTTGACCCGCTTAAAATGTAATTTATAAAAAAAAAAAAAAAAAAAGATCTGGTTGGGTAATATAATGGGCTGCAGTGTGCGCGGATGCAGAAGGGGTCAAGTGAATAAAAAAATAAAAAAAACGGGTTATGCTTTTTATCGTTAGCACTGGTGGCTTTTAGCTGCAGAACGGGCGGAGAGATCATAACAAAAGTTCAGCTTGAGAGGGTTTTTATGGCTCCAAATAAGCCTCCGCGCGAAGAATCCAATATAAGACCTTCTGAGGCACTAATGCACAAACACACACATAAACGTGCATGTGCGTGCCACAGGGTCGACAGATTGAGGAGGTGGGGCTTAATCTGCCCCGTCTGACCCTGGCAGCGACATGGCGGTGATGCAACAGTCCGTGCACGTGCGTCTTGCTGATGAGTCATTGGTAGCTGACAAGTTAAGATGTTCCGAAGACCCGATTAATGCTTTACACGCTTGGAATTTGGCTGTTTGTTTATGTACATAGCTGTCAATAACAAGCACACAGATGCAGGCAGAAACACGGTCTCACCCACACTGCATTTAAGATGAGGATGATGACTAACTGTGTACTATGTCCTGCTCCTTCCAAATGCTGCTGTCACATCCTGTAAATACTGGTATACCGTCTGTCCACCCTGCTCTGCCTCTCTGCATCACCGCTGATCCTCTGCCTGAACGCTGAAGCACTGGGAGAGCAGCCGAGATCACCGAAGATTATCAGATTTTTGAAGGCGGTACAAAGGAAATTCTGAGATTTCGTTCTAAAACACCGTACACATAATAGAAAATGATATAACTGAGCTGCGTAAAACTGAATTGCGGAGTCACACCTTTAAAGTGTTTTTCATCTTTGTGGGATTCAGGATGTTTTTGGACGCGTCAGAAATCATGGCTCGATGACGCACAGGAGCCAAACTTAGCCTAAGCCGTCTCCTATAACACTAGATCACCTCATCTTGAGTTACTACGCCGATAAAAATAATACGTCATAAAGATGGACTGTTTCTACGGAGAAGTGCAGTCTGATCTGTGACTGTACAGAAAAAAACAGTCAGTTAAAGTTATGAAACATGTCTTTAAATACAGCACTTCGGCCACAGCGCTGGTTCCTGAGAGATGCTTTTTTTTTTTTTTTTTTTGCCATATCAATTTTTCATTTTAATCAGAACACAGTGCACATTTTTACCGTCTGTTTCAGCGTCCTCACATTATTTTTTTTTTTACTTTGAAAATAAACCAATTCACAACAACTGTAGGGTCCACGCTGGGTTTTAAAAAGTGTCTTGAGTCTTGAATTTACAAATCTGCATTTAATGCCTTTAAAAAAGTCTTTGAAAGGTATTAAATTTAATATGGTAGGTGTTAAGTTTTATTACCATAAACATGTTCACTGTGTTGTGTTTAAATGCGTGTGGGAAACGTCCAAGCTGCAAAGAAAGTAACTACTGCTACTCAGTTCCACTTGTTCCAACCCGACAATTTATATTAAAATTAATTAGGAACCAGTTCTCACAAACTTTGCAGCCCCCACTGAGAAATGATCGCAGGGCATTCAGACATTCAACACTCGCAGCTTTGTGCAGACTTTGGGAACTTTAGGGGATGACTCACAAGCAAGAACTAAGCATGAGGCAGTGCAAATTAATTATGATCATTCTGGACCCGGTTGACAGACGTGAAATGGGCATTAAATTCCACTCTAGCTCATCTTAAAATGGTCTTAAATTTAACTTACACAAACCTGTAGGAACCCTGGACTCGAACCAAAACTGGAATTAATAATATGAAAATACCATGCAAACATCCTGAATTGACACGGGCGAGATTTTTTTCTTAAGTATTGAATTTTGTACTAAAAAATACAAGCAATTTTTGGATACTTGACACCAGGCTAAGTCATTAAACTATCAGTTTGGTATCCGACCAATATTAATTGTGTTTGTTGCCAAGCACAACAAACCCCACCCCTGGCACGTATTATATCTTATTTTGGTATGGATCCAGCTGATTTATTTATATGCATGTGCTGATGTCAGCATATCAGTTGCCTCTGTATGTATATGTGACAAGTTTGGATAAATAGAAACAAAATTAATGTTTTTATAAACATTTGAAATTTCACCCATTATAAGTAAATGGGAGAAAAAAAATAAGATTTTAAAAATTCATAAAAAAAAAAAAAAAAAAAAAACTTTTGTCTACTTTCCCCAAAATGTAACCACATCTATTCTGGATTACTGATGATCTTTAAAACAAATTTGGAATGAATTCAAATAACAGTTTTGCTGCTACTGACATGTGAAATGTTACCTATTTTAAGTAAACGGGGAAAAAAAATAAATAATAAATAATAATAAAAAAAAAATGTTAACTTTAACTTGCCTTTTCCAAAATGCAATCAGATCTATTATGCATCACAGGCAATCTATAATCCCAATTTGGTATGAATTCAACCAATAGTTTTGCTACTACAGTGTTAACAATCAAATAAACAAAAACAATCCTCCTTGCCTCCCCTTCAGGGGTAATAAAGTTGCCCTGCGTTGCCAGACCTGTCTGCACTTCTCCGTATTTCATTAACATGGCATCAGTGCTGTCGATTGGCCTGGAACCCTCCACTGTGGCTCTGGAGCTAGAAATGGTCTGGATTGTTTAGTTCTTGGCAGTGCTGAGTGTAGGATGCTGCAACAGTGAATTTGCAAAATATTCTTAAATAGAGATTGTCGTCATGGCGGACCGTGCGCACATGAGATTACACATCGTGGTATTAAAAGGAATATCTTTTTACAAAACAAAATGTCATGTAAAAATAGCCATATCTTTGTCAAAACGTGGCATTTTCAGTCTTTAGTTGTTCCGTCGCATAACGAGTGCTTTTAAAGTGATAACGCAGTGGGAGTGGGAGGTAGGAGAATGGTGATCCTGCCACTTTGTGATGGAAATCTTCAGCTTTATTCTGAGTTCCTCCACCAGGCCAGACTATTGACAACTGGAATACAAGTAAGAGAAAAACTGACCATTATTTCTGGAATGTGCAGACTCTGGCACAGAGTAGGTTTGGTGATGTATGTTCTTTGTTTTAATGGTGAACATTATCACCATATATTATTGTTCAATACTGCAGTTAGTCCTTAGATTAAAGCAGTATTTTGTGGAGCCTCCATTTTTCAGGTTATGTGTTTTCTTTACTTGAAAAACCACTTATAAAGCCTAATTTTAGTATTTTGTAACATACTCAATAACAAAGGTTTCACAAAAAAAAAAAAAAAAAATCAGTACAGGAATATACTATATGGGTTCATCTTGCAATGCTTTATGGATACACTGGCACAGAATACTAATATTTTTATTAAAACCCCTAGCACATGGAAGTTGCAGTCAGTGGGTGTTAAAGCACCAAAACGCTAAGATTTATGTTCTTTTATAGATATTTTCTTCTCATTTGTCTATTTCTTGAGGCACCATAGGGTTATTCATATTCACATATTCATACTTTTGACTTTTTAATGGTAATTATATCTTCCTCGGTTACATGGACGTTTTATTATTTTCTAAATCATTTTCTTTCAACGTATCAAGTGTTGAAAATTGACTGCATTATAATACCACTATTATTATTGGTAAGATCATCACAATACAATCATATGTGGCACAATATGACCAGAAAAGTATATTTATTCCTCCTTTACACCAACCTTTTGGGTCACTAGAGATTGTGTACTGTGC
>JAPSES010000081.1:2919393-2934410 GCA_029822895.1 Maxillicosta whitleyi | reverse complement strand
GGGGGGCTACTATTCCCAAAATGTAGACATCTATTGTGGGTCACTGGCAATTTACTATAAACCCATTTTTTTTATGAATGTAACCAATAATTTTGCTGCTGAAGTCTTAACAATCAAACAAATTGAAACAAAAACAATACCCCTTACCTCCCTCCACCCTCGGGGGGTGGAATAACAACTCATCAGAGGATTCATGTGACCACTAGAGGGAGTAGTGACGCACTCTGCTGGTCTCCCATGGGGGCCTTTGACCAAAGCATCAGAACTGTGGGACACTAAGAACCAAAGTGATAAAAGTTGTAAACACTGTTGTTTTCACCACTGGACACAGTCCGAAATGAAAAGAATGGAGTTTATGAGGTTTATGAAGGTATAACGATATTATGTGATGTTATTATCTTTACTAAGTTTGTTGATCCATGGTTCCGACTAAACTGTGATATTTCTGACCTTGTTTGGATGATTGTAGTCAGATGTTTAGTGCAGCTATTGACACAACGCAACACAAACTGTACACAAAACTGAGGTGATTTGTGGCTGTTTTCTGTCTAAAAACAGAACTAAGCTAACAGAGCAATAATGTAAACTATCAGCTGATGCAGAACATGAGGAGATTTGTATTTTGATGGATTGTTTAAGTAAGAGGCTATGTGTTTTTTTTTTATAGAACATGAAATATCACGAAATCAAAACATATAAGTGTAAACATTGAGCTCTGTACTTATGTATACACAGCACTGATACGCTTGTGGTTGTTCGTGTGCCATGCTATCGAACATTTGGAATATCAATACTATGTACAACCCCTTTAAAAGTGGTTGGATTTCAGAGGCTCACATTTGAATAAAACTGGAAAAGATTTATTTCTTCCCTAAATGATCAATTTAAATTGTCTTCACTAATAAGTTTCACGTGGTGATAACTGATTATGATTTAATCGTTTCAGATGTTTTCCAAACCCACATTTGATCCTTATTAAATGAAAACAATGGATAAAACATTTATTGGCTTCATTTATTGATTTTCCAAGCAAACTTGATATTGATTTTTGCCTCTGGTGTTAAAAAGCACCACTTTTCTTATCTTTATTGTCTTATTGTGATCGTAAAGTAAACATCTTTGAGTTTCAGCTTTTAATGAGGGAGGAAAAGATCCAATTTAAAGACTTAAACAGTTTTTAGACTTTTTATAGGCCAAACAAATAAATAGGAACTTAACTGGCAGTAAGTTCTTAATGTTACTGCCAGAACCACACTGCTCTAAGTACTGAGTGAAAATAGGTTAGTAAGATTAAAAATCTATCCTCTGTGCTGTCTGAGCATATACGGTGTTGAATGTGTGTACACTTCATCACTAAACTACAGATATTAAAATACAACGTAGAAACGTAGAATGAAGGTGTAAGTTCTCATTGAATTGTTAAATAATGTTTGTTTTTGTTTGTTCCTGTCAGTGGTCTGGTGCCTCTACATAACGCCTGCTCCTATGGACACTATGAAGTCACTGAGCTGCTACTAAAGGTAACACACACACACACACACACACACACACACACGCACAACTGGAGATGTTTTAGAGCTGGGGAGTACACTTCTACTCTGTTTTCAATGTCATCCTGGAGGACGTGCAACCTTAGACGTGTCCTTCTACTCTGGCTGAGTTCAGACTTTGCGGCATTGTCTCTTAATTAATATGATTATATTTTTGCTGAAGTCATAGATGATTCCTGAATACTAATAAGTGAAACAGAAACCAGATCCCAGAAGAGTCAAGTTTCACTGCTTTTGTTTATTAGACAGAGACATATCTCAAACCTAAACTAAACTTGAGCTGGGGCTTTCATAGCGATGCAACACCTGTGAAACTTTATGTGGTAACTGATGTTTCAAACAATAATTTGACTGAATGTTGAAGCTGATACTAGTGTTTCTGTCTTCGTGTTGTTTTTCTTTTTTCCAATTTTGCGCTAGGGGAAACAAAAATAACAGAGCTCTTCTAAAGTAAAGACTTCCATCAAAATATCTTTGTTTGAGAACAGATTTGTGAAACATCCATGACATATAACCATGAGAGACATCAGTGAAATTGCATCTTTTTTGCAGACAGCCAGTATCAATAAGGCCATTGTTAGCGGATGCATCTGTGCATCCAGGGGTTTAAGGACCTCGGCTCCAAAATGAAGCCAATGCAGATGTACGTTATAATACAGGAGTTTGGCTCCGAAAAGCCCTGACACCCCCCCCCCCCACTGAACTTCTCTCTACACATGTGGAGTCAATAGTTCTTTCAAGATTGATTCTAGTCTCATTTTTTGTATTAGACTGTCTAATAACTTATCTGCTGGTCCAGCTTTACATTTTTCTTTGTTCTGACATATCTGAAGTTTCTGAGTTTGATTGACAGGTTTGTTCAACACTTCGCTTGCCTGCCAATTTGGACTTTCAGAGTTTTGAGTTATTTAGGAAAACACTTTTTTTTTGACAGACTTCTCCACTCTAGTTATGTTAAATAGGTTTCAGCAACAAGACTGTGAAATGAATTTGTTTGACAGTTGTTGATGAAGTTTACACTTTAACAAAAGCAGTCTAGCATTTAGTATTAGTTCACCTTTGACCCCTCAGGCTTCCATATTTCTGCCCCTGTTATCCATATATCCTTCTGAGAACCACTATTACATTTTTGTCCTCTGTAGAGGAGCCAGTTTTAAAAAAAAAAACGCTGTCCACTGTAAGAAACATTCCATGAATGAATCTGAAAACAAATCTGTTGCGTCATTCTGTTTCCAATCTAGGCACTGATTTAATGTTAAAGAGCTCAAACTTTTACTTTTCTGAGTCTCTGCAGGATATGGTCACATCTGGCTCCAAAAAGCTAACATGGTGAAAGCCAGTTCCCAAACTACCTGCTACAAAACAGCAGTTACCAGACAAAGCAAAGACGTCACGGTCCATATGTTCATTAATTATATACAGTCCGTTGTACATTTTTTATCTTAAGCGTTCGGTTCAGCTCATAATCATCAAAAATGATTTCTGAAAGTGACGTTAATAATGCTCTTCTTCTTCATCCATCCTTCCAGCATGGAGCCTGTGTCAATGCCATGGATCTGTGGCAGTTCACTCCCCTCCACGAAGCGGCGTCTAAAAACCGAGTGGAGGTTTGCTCCCTGCTGCTGAGCCACGGCGCTGACCCCACCCTGCTCAACTGCCACAGCAAGAGCTCCGTGGACATGGCGCCCACTCCTGAGCTGAAGGAGAGGCTTACATGTGAGTCTGGGACACAGAGCCATACTAGACTGTGTAAAGTCTTTATGCCACAGGTCGAGTAATAAATCCAATAATCTGAATTTTACATCTTTAAATTGTCAGAGACAGTGAGTTTCTTTCCTTGAGGCAGTGGATACTGTGATTATGCAGAGTTTGAATCATGCATTGGTATTATGTTCAAACAGTTAGTTAAAAAAATGTACTGATTATCAAATGATGGAATCATTTTTTAATCAGTAAAGCAAGAATTTTCTGGTTTCTGCTTCTCAAACATGAGCTGATTTTCTTTTGTATAACTTTGAATTGTTTCTACAGGTCTTTAAAATAATTTTTTTTACATCCAATAATTGTTGCATAGTTTCACCAGAAATAAGTCCTCACATGGATTTAATCAAGCAAAGAGTTCAAATCCTTCTACTGGATAACTACGGCAGTGATTAAATATGTTTCAGCTGACGTTCTTTAACTTTAACTGATGCAGTGAGCAGCTTCTCATTCCTTAAACAACCATCAGTTTCAGTTTAATGTAGGTCGTAAAGACTGGACTATGTTTCAATGAATAATGTGGTCTGAGGAGCCCAGTTTGACCCCGTCCCAGAGTGAGAAGAGGCCGATAAAGTGATTATCCATCCTGCTTAATACCAGCAGTACAAACCTGTGGGGGCAGTGTTATGGTCTGGGGCTGGTTCAGCTGGTCAGATCTAGGTTCAGTTACATTATGTGTCTGTAACATGACAGAAACAAAGGTTGTGCAAACTTATCAAACCAATTTGACAGCAAACACATGTTGTAATCAAAGCTAAAGTTGATCCAACAAAACATTACTGTGTGGCTTTTTATGGTCATGTTCTTTATTTTATCAGGAAAAGTGAAGATATTATTAAGTTAACATTACTTTCATAAAACAGAATTTTCTCTTAATTTAATGTGTGTAAGTGCAAGTGTCAAACACATAAAAAAGCCTAATCCACCACCAAACACCTGCCATTTCCAAATATGATTCAACAAAGTGGGGGCCCAATTTTGCAACTTAAGTATTTTCATGCGAATGCTTGTTGTTACTGTTCAATCCTGATAGGTTTGGACCAGTCTGACCTCAAATCATCCTCACAGTGACATAAACCTGTCTGATTCACACCAGTGACTCAAATAGTGGCTCTGAATTTGATTTTTTTTCTGTCATTAAAGCTTTTTTCTTCCAAATGTGACTGCCGAGCATCAAAATTGTTGCAGCACAACATTGTTTTCTTCTGCAAAATGAATGAGAAAACGGGAACTAAAATCCAAATAGAATGCTGCAGTAGTTTTTTTTTTTGCTTCCAAAGAAGTTTCATGGCTCAAAACAAAGACTTGGTGCTTCAGTCAACGTCACTAACATCCATTCATGTCAATGTAACAACAAAACAAATAAGTAAATGCATTAAACGTTGTGAAAACATGACTAACACCATTGTACTGTCCTGTGAGCCTCAACTTTTCTAACACTTAGTTTTCTTTCACAAGAGGAGCATCAGCAAAGCCTGGCAGAAAAAGCTTTTTAAAAGTTCTTAACTTGTTGATACCAGGCAAAAAAAAAAATCCTTATTTACGCAGAGTGGTGTCGATGTTTTCATTTCGGTCTTGGCAAGAAAGCAGGTAACTGTAGTCGTATTTACTCTTAGATATGAAAATAATAAACAAGAAAGCAGCCATCCAGACTGGTGTAAAAGCACATTTGTAGTCATTGTTTATATGTATTTTCTATCAGGATTTACCCTCCAGATTCACTGTTTTCTCCCTCTGCTATGAGATACGAAGCTGCACTTTCAGCTCCTGCCTTTGAATTTTACTCACACACAGTTTTCTTCAAACAGCTTTGCTTGTAAGAATGAGAGGATTCAGTCAGTTTTTCATAAGACTCTCAACTTCAGTATCTTAGGAGCAGCTCGTCTCCATCTTCTGTCTGAATTTCAGCTTGACGTAGTTTCCTCCAGATTTGTATCTCAGAAACCTTTAACACAATACCCCCACAGTATCGATATAAACTTGTTTAGGTTTGTTTTCAGCTGGTTCCCAATGTCTTTAAATATATCACATCTCTGTGGCATTTGAAGCATTTTTCTAAATGTCTGATTATAAATGCATGAACGCTGTTGCTCAATCCATAGCAGGACTCATGTAGCCTAAAATGATTCTAAAGTGAAGTAGTTTGTTGTTTGTAATTTTCAGTCCCCAGGGTATAATCACTTGTTTCCGCTTCGACTCCAGCACTCGGGCTGTTGCATCATGTTATTAGCTCTCTGAGGGAAATAAAAACTTTTTAAGTAATCTTTCTGATGTATTGGTACTGTGCTGTAGGGTTATTGCAAGTGAAAACGTGCTGATCGGATTGGGCAAGAACCTCGTAACTCCAATTCGGAATATTATTATTTTGTCTTATATCTAGTTGAAATGTCAGATGCGTCCTTGTGGTTTTAGATAGTCTTGCTTATGTGTGTGTTTGTTTCCTTTTCAGATGAGTTTAAGGGCCACTCGCTGCTTCAAGCTGCCCGAGAAGCCGACATGGCCAAGGCGAAAAAGACGCTGGCGTTGGAGATCATCAACTTCAAACACCCTCACACACATGAGACCGCACTGGTGAGAAACACTCTTGCATATTAACACTGTAACGCACACAAGGTGTAGAGATAATGATGATTCTGTGTTCGTTAGCATTGTGCCGTGGCTTCACCTCACCCCAAGAGGAAACAGGTGACGGAGCTGCTGCTGAGGAAAGGAGCCAACGTCAATGAGAAGAATAAAGAGTGAGTGCAGTTACTGAGTTTTGGATATTGAGGGTTATATATGTCAGAAGAAAATAAGAAGACTGAAAGATATAGATACGATTACAAGATGATACAAGAATTTTTGCTCAGAATTTTCCAAATAATCTGATTTTTTAAAAATTTGTATATGGAATATGTGTTTTTTTTATTTGTTTTACCATGAAATGTATCAGTTTAAAGGAAATATCTGTAATATTTCTACTTCAAAGGGTTTTTTAAATTATCATTAAAGTGTTTAGAATAAAGAGATCTACAAGTATTCACACCAACAGTATTGGCAGATTCTTGTGACCACTAGAGGCAGCAGTGAGTCACTCTGCTGGCACTTCCACGGTGAGGAAAACAAACACCCCATGACCTTTGACCAAAGCATCAGAAAGTGACCAGATGGGATGAGAACAGTAAAGAAATAACTTTTAGAGTCAGATTGAAAAAATGATAAAAAGTGAAAATGAAATGGTTTTGTTGATGCCACTTGGATTCTCAACTCCATGAAGATCTAAAATGTGCCTCTGGGTGACTCGTGGTTCAGATGTAACTGTTATTGTCCTGACTCGGTTTGGATGATGACAACCAGATCTTTAGTGCAGAAACTCTGTGTGCTGAAAAGCGAGGTGATTTGTGGTTCGTTTGTTTTTTTCACTTAAGTTTTTATAAGTTTTTATTAACACATAATCAACAAAAAGTGAACAAACAACCCTTGCTTGGGTACACTACATGACCTTACATTCCCATTATTCAGTCCTTAGACCATTTTGGGTTCTGTAATCAGTCCATTTATTCTATTTTTTTGTCCATTTGTGCTTCTGGTACTAGATTTGTGGTTTTACTGTAGCTGTTCTGTCTAAAAACAGAGTTAAGCCGACGGTGCTATAATGTAAACTATCAGCTGACACATTAGATTAATAGACACAATCTTACTGTGATTGACTGTGAAAATAATCACGTATGAGTCTTAGTTTGAAAAACTCCATGATACCATAATTCAGATGTGCAAAGATGTGACTTTTATCATTTATTCAGTCTATGGAACGTGTCTGCTGAGCTTTAAAGTTGTTGTAGCACAACGCTGTGTTCTTTGATGAGGAAAACATAAATCCAAGTCGAAGCCAACCTTTTTTTTGCGTCTGAACAGGCAAAACAAAGATTTCCATCCGTCAGTGAACACAAAAAAAATAATTACATTAAACATCAAGAACTTATTACAGACACCAAAGTTAATTATTTGCAACAGGAGCCACGGCGTCTAGTTGTGAAATATGTAAATGAGTTCAGTACTTAATTCAGTGAGTGATGCAATCTGTAGATACATAGTCTATACGTATAGTCTTAATTTGATGGAGGTTTTAGTACCTGTGAGTCCTTTCTGGTTCCCACTGCTGCTGATATCACATCACCTCAGCACTGCTAAAACCTTCCAGTAAAAACTTGAACTTAGATGTAGACACTTCTGCCACATATAAATGACAGTTCTGTTCCTGCAAAGAACTACACATGAACTGATCTGCTGTTTCTCCATCTCCTTCCTGTAGTTTCATGACTCCTCTCCATGTAGCAGCAGAACGGGCTCATAATGACATCATGGAGGTGCTGCAGAAACATGGAGCTAAGGTAAACAACTGTCTATCACTGTGTCTCTTCATTACTCTTATATATTTGCTTATTAAGTTACATCCAGCGGTGCTTAATAGATGCGTCCAAAACATGTCTTTTGTATTTACCGAAACATTTGTAGGTGTATGTTACGCCCAGCTCGTTTGGGGAAAGGAAATAACATAAAACTACCAGGTGGTTTTGGCGTTGAAGTTACTTATTAATTAAATTAAAGTTTCTTTTCTTTAAACACAAAAGATAAATACAACCAAAAGAGATTTTAAGAGAGTCTAAATTAGAGCTATGTATTTTAACAATCAATAATAACCAAAAATGCTTTCAAAACACAAAGTTACAAAAGCAAACCAACACTCCAAAACTAGTGCAAAAGAAAAGGGTCACAATAGTGGGTACAAGGTATCAAAGTGTCTAGTGCCTTTACAAAGTCACAGAGTTTTCTAAAAAAAAACACACACAGTCTGCCCCAAAATAAGGCAGCAGCCGTAACAGTGTATTTTAATATTTATCTATGTTTGTTTTGTTTACTCATTACATAAAATATCTTATTGAACCACTTGCTAGTATGCTCATAACCTTGAGCTGAAAAACGTGGTGAAATATAAACGTCTGAATTATGTTCACTATACCTACAACGATATCCAAACAACATAAGAACACACTAAACCATGTTCATACAACAGCAGAATGTAGTTGTTAGTGTTCTTTTGGAGTAAATATCATCTACCAGGACAATGTTGGATGCAGTTTGCAAAAGCTGGTTTATGAATTTAATGAGGTGTGAATTATAATGCGCCGCAAAAGAAACGGGAGTATGTGCGTGGAAAGATTTTATCACATTAAATTGTTGCGGTCTTTGCCTAAACACCTAAAAAAAAAAAAAATGTCAGACTTAAAAGAAACTGAAAGCTGTTTTTGGATGACTTAGAGCACAAGTATATTTTAAGCATAGTTATATTGAATTAAGTTTTAACACAATTAAAAAGAAAGAATATTTATGTATGTTTTTAGGAAGGGAAAAACAACCTGAAGAGGACTGTAGCTTATAATTATTGTCACGGCCCACCTCAGACGCCATGACAAACAAGATGAGACACTTTTTAAAGGCCAATAAATTAATTGTTCATTGTAACTAAATCAACCTAAACTAACATAAGGCTAATGGAAAATACCATGGAATGTGAAAGTCAGTGTAATCAGTGGTGAAGTGTGAGTGCGTGTTTGAGCGAGCAGAATGATGTTGTACATGTTGGGTGAGACAAAATAAATATGAGCTGCACTGGGTGAAGAGAAGAGAACATCTCCTACTGCAGAAGTACAGCAAAGGTTCAAGGACCAAGTAGGCCATCAGTGTGGAGCAGAAAAATAAAGGAATAAAGAATTATCTAGTACCACTTTTAATGTGAAAGTATGACCAAGGAAAGGGAACATTTTACACCTGTTTTATTAAAGTTCTTGTTCATTTAGGGCATAAAAAAAAACCCACTATTGGAGTCATGTAAATGTATTATAGTATTATGAGACTCCTATTCACCGCGTCAATATGTAAATAGTATTTACTTTAATCCTATATTTCTATAAATACATAAATGGCACATAAATTTAACTTTTCACTTTCTTTTTCTCTTCACTTGCTTGTTGTATGTTACTGCAGTTAACTGTGAAATTTCCCCATGATGGGATAAATAAAGTCATGTCTAATCTATTATTCCTGTGTTTTAAAAGAAGAGAGAGGCAACAATTATTAAGTTGTATTCCCTCTTCCAATTTATTTATTAATTTAACCTTTATTTAATCTGGAAGTACTCATTAATGTTAAAAATCTTTTGGTATAACAACAACAACAACAACAAAAAGTCATCACAGCACCAAGGTAACACCTTTATGTCAGCCCTCAGCTATGCAGGATCTGAGGTTTCCAATATTTATCTCATTTTAATTACTGGATGTTAAAGTCCCTGCCGTTTTCTGACACAGGGCGAGAGAAAATCAATGCGGCAGAAAAACATTCCATTGTGAACATCACAGCTTAATAATATAACAGAGCGTGCTGTGTTAAATGTGACAGATGTGGTCAGGGAAAGGCATTATGAGGTGTATTATCTTTTATGTTTTCAGGTCAATGCCCTGGACACGCTGGGTCAGACGGCCTTGCACCGTGCTGCGCTGGCGGGCCACCTTCAGACCTGCAGGCTGTTGCTAGGATACGGGGCTGATGCCTCACTGGTGTCGCTACAGGGCTTCACTGCCGCTCAGATGGGAAATGAAGCTGTTCAGCAAATACTCAACGGTAAGCCCCCCCCCCCCCCATTGTGTGTTGTGTTGCTATGCAGCAGCTCGGACACAGTGGGATTAACCAGAATTGTTTTGTAAAGGTCAGTATTGATATTTTTAGACAATGGTTACAAATGGGAATGAGTCTTGAGCAATGAATTATCTTTCTGCTGAATTTTCAGAAAAGCGCAGGAAGATAGATTTTTATCAAATGTCAGTTTGCTCATAAGTGAATAACTGACACAGTACGTAGTGTGATGACAGGAACGTGTGCAAATATAGATTACAGGAGGTGTGGATGGACCTTCACTACAGCTGTAGAGCACCATGTGGCATCAGGAACACAAAGCACTGAAACAGGTGAAAGCGGATGTAATGTGTGTCTGCGTTCCTTGGTTATATAATGCAATTATATAGGCAGCATTATCATAGGAACCTATAGGAACCTATATTCAACCTCAACAGCTTCATGGACCTATGATGAAGTATTTGAATTAAGGTAATGTATTTATTTATTTTATTTATTATTTATTTTATGATTTATTTATTTCAAGCAGAAGGAAAACAAAACTTTTGTGTGTACACGGAACTAATAGCAGTGAGAATAAATGAATGAAGAGAAAATAGAAATTGCCATATACACTTGTAGTAATATATAGTATAGTATATACATACACATATATACACATAAAACATTATTATTAGACAAAACATAGCTTAGAGGGCTACAAAGTGTGACAACATTTCTCTCTGTCCTCTGAAGCTGGTAATTTTACTGACTATTATAGTCGACATAGATAACACCAGATGATGATCCAGTGGAGGAGGTGGTGACTGAGTTATATGCCGTGCTGCATGGAGCGATAGAAATCACATCACTTTGTTACACTGCTGAAATGAAAGTAAGAAAGATTGACAAAAAAAATCATCAAACTCAGAACCCAAACTCAGTGAGTCACAGAAAATTTCAACATTTTTTTTATCAGTTTTTTCAGGAAGTGAATATGTGTTTCAAGAACCTTTTTGGTCGTTATAGCTGCAGCTCAAAAAGATGCAATAATATATCTCAAAATATAAGAATATTTAATTTCAAGTTTTAATACATCAGTATTTAAACAGAAGGAATTCCATGAATCTGATGTCAGGGTCAGTACACCCTCCACTTCTCAGACAATTGACATGATTCATAAATTCTTTCTTCTGATTCATGGTAAGAAATAATCAAATATTTTAAAATGCTGGATTTTTGACTTTCATAAGCGCCAAGCTGCAGCTGTCAAAATTAAGATGGAAAGATTTAAAATGTTTCACTTTATATGTAATGAATTTGAATTAACTGAAAATTTCAGTTTGAATTAAATTATAGGATTAATTTAACCTTTTTTTTTTTTTTTTTTTGCTTTAGGTTTTTTATTTCTTTACTCAAGTAAAAATGATGTTGGTAAGATTTCTCGCAATGAGATTTTTCCAGATCTATTAAAAATAAATTCTTATATCTCACTGAAAATGATCTTTAGGTGAAATGAGTAAACAACACTTGGTAAGATTCAGATTTTTGCAGTGTAAAGGTAAATTTTTTTAGATAAATATAGCGATAACAACAATTAATTTAATTTCAGAGCTGATATCTATATATTTTCCATGTTTTCTTGATTGAAACCAAAATCACTTCAGTTCTTACATCAATATTTACGTCATTGTACTTATAAAAACAGTGCTTTTATTCAGTCCATGTTTTCTTTTTTGACTATTTTAGTCACATGACACACACGGGAGTTAGGACTGGATACATAATCATTGTTTTTGATGAGTTTAATAATAAAAAAATAATTATAAAAATACAGAAAAATATTTTTTCCTGTAACTGTATGAAAAAAAAAATTAAAGGTCACGAGTGTCAGTTTTATTATATGAATGTATTTATTGTTTTATATTTAACTTATTTAATGTATTTTCCCCCCTGGGCTTCTTCCAAGCACCCCTCCCATTTGAGAAAGACTGGTCTAAGGGATGTAAAGACATGCGCATTACTTCCGCTGTTATCGTGCAGGATCTTTTGATAGATTAATCAGCTCTTCATCAGCCTTAGTTATTGGTTTCATGTACAGACTTGGGATTTGATCATCTGCGAAGAATGAAGCAGTCTTTAGCGTTCCACATACTGTAAACTCCTCCTTATGTGAACTGTGCGGGAATCGATAAAAGAAGAGGTGAGCGCATCCTCTGGGAGTCCTCTTTTTAAAACCAGCATCGGTGGGATTTAGCATTACAGAGCTTGTTCCATTACAGTATTGATTGGGAAATAATTATCCATCCCTGTGTATTCTCCTCTATTTGTCTTCCTCTAATGCACATTCAAGTCAGCTCATCACTCCTTCCCTGTCCTTAGGCTACGTTTACACAATACCCGGGGATCTGGTCAAACGGAGATTTTTCTCTGTGTTTACTCCTAACATTTACACGACAACGACGGGCACGTTCACCGTAAAACGCGGACGGTAAAGATTTCAGCAAGGAGTGAAATGCCAAAACGACACGTCCTGGGTTTTGAAGTTAATATTCTACCGTTTCACGTGATGATACAGTTTAGAGGAAGAGAGTGGAGCTGATGAAGGAAGTTCTAAGTATCAAACATGGAGAAAATACGGAAGTTGGATGCTAGCGCATGTTAGCATCTGAGCTAATTGGCGTCCACCGCACCTGTTTAACTGGATTTTTGCGTGTTTAGTTGATGTAAAATGAGGCTTTTATGATATTTTTTATATATTTTTTATTATATTTTTTGTTTGTCAGTCTATTTATCTGTTCTGTCCGGTTCAGTTTGAAGGTAAATAAAAGTAAAAAGTCATAATTTATGTTCATGCGCTAAGGTTTTCATGAACGAAACAGTCATTTGCATTGCATTGGATTGCATTGTATTGGTTATGCATCTCGGATTTGTTTGGACACGTAACCAGGAAAACTACATCACCACAGGTTCATAGTGGAAGTAATGTTTTAATGTGATTCTTTTCAGGATTCTGATTGGTTAATGGTGCTTAATCGTCTTACAACACTGCCATCTACAGGCCTGGCATGCTCTTAACAGTATAGATATACAAGGCTGTGGAAACGCAGGTTTTTACGCAAACACTCATTTCTGTACTAGGATTTTTAAAAAAAATATATATATATAGGGGAATTATCTGTCTTTTATCTATTTTTATTTATTTTTCATTTTATTTTTGAATTATCTATAAGACCAATCCCAATTCACCTCTTAGCCCCTCCCCCTTACACCAATCCTTCCATTTTGGACATTAAAAGGGCCCTTAAAACAGAATTTTTTTTCAAAGGAGTATGAGAAATTTCCCATAATTCTGTTCGAATCATCGCCAATATGGAGGTAATCGCAGCCAAAAAAAAGCAGCCGTGTGACGACATAAACACACCAATGTACTTTTTAATTTTCATCGTAAACAACATAATGATTTTATTGAACGTTTAATGCTATTTTATTGTGTCATACATCGCATTTCTGTGGTTTGCAATTGGTTGCTGTAAAAAGTTGCCTAAACCCTGTTCAACAGAGACGGTTGCAGCTGCTGACGACATTCGGAAACAAAGTCGTCGCATTTGTTTATAATGGCATCGACTGGATAGCGTAGTGGTTTACACCGCTGGCTTTGGTTGCCAGTTCAAATCCCTTAGGCAAGGCCCTTTACGCTATACATGTCCATACCTTTCAAGTCACTTTGGATAAAAGCGTTAACCAAATGTAACGTAATGACGACCGCTGATGACATAACAGGTCTCGAAGGGTTGTGTCATGTCGTAGGGGAATGTTTCAAACCCTTCCCCCCTTGCAACTCTGTTTCAAGGGGGAGGGGCTTCCACACAGTGCGTTCAGTTGCGGCTAATATCTTTACTTAAATATACTAATCTCAGTTTTTGACATTTCGCCACATGGTGACACATTCTTGCTGTTATTGTCCATTTAGCCTCGACTCTACACACTGCGATGATTTTAGCTTGTCGTGTACCTTTTAGATTCGCTGCTTGAAGCCGCACAGTTTGTCCTGTTTTACAATGAAATGTTCCATTAGGAAGTCAAAAGTGTTTTATATGCCACTCTGTCGTTTTTTGTGTGTGTGTGTGTGTGTGATTGTTAGGAGGTGGTGATGGGATGAAATAAAGCAGTGCTGATGAATGTGCTTCCTGCAGACCCCCCAAGGCTCATTAAAGTGCTCCAGTGCCAGGAGACCATTTGTCTCAGAGTGGTAAATACACAGTGGAGGCAAAGGAGTGATGATAAAGCGACGCTGTGTGGTCTTTGTCTCTGCTGGGGCTGCAGTATAAAAGGTGTGAGATGTGTTTTTGTTTTTTTTGTTTCCTATTTGTTACGCTGTGTTTGTGTTTGACTGGCTGCATTCACGCTTTTGCCCCACGCGTTCCCACATTCTAATTTTCCTACTAAATATGGCGGCTCATTTGGATCCAAGGTCACTCGCTTTTATTAAAATAGATTCAGATACCTGGAACCCAGTCGATACTGCCTCGAATTAGAGGAATGTGCATTCCAGAGGGGTGAAATTGATTTGTGAACGTAACCCTTCTGGCACAGACACGGTTTCATGTGGTAAACATGAGTCCTGTCTCAGCTGTGCTCAAAGGAAAACTCAGTGTCATGTTGCTGCTCTTTGGTGTTTAATGTCTAAATTGGATCAGATTTTTAGCAAGTTAGCGAATTTAAAGTATATATGCTCATTATTTTTCGAAGCTGTACCGTGTTTTCCGGATTATAAGTGGCAGTTTTTATTCATAGTTTGTCCAGGAGTGAGGCTTATACTCTGGAGCGATTTATGTGTGAAATTATTAACACGTTATTTTCACACTAAACCACCAGAGGGCGCTCTAGGCCTGTGTTGATCATTTCAACATAGGCGCTAAGTGACGTAAGCGACGTAGAAGAGGAAGCCCCACCTCTTCTATCTCCGGAGTGGGCGGAGTTGTTTCAAAGTGAGACCGAGGATGAAGATTTGATTGGATTTAGTGATTTGGAGTGACACTGATGGTTTGGTAA
>JAPSES010000081.1:2905884-2917163 GCA_029822895.1 Maxillicosta whitleyi | reverse complement strand
GAATACTTCATGCGGCCCAGCCCGACCCAGACTCTATGTCCAGCGGCCCCCAGGGAAGTTGAGTTTGAGACCCCTGCCTTAAATGAATGAGGGTAAAGGCTACTGTAGCGGTAAAATCTTTTTGTTTGTTCACCATGATCTGTGGTGAAGGGGTCGTGTCCAGCATCCTCTACGTCTTTGTCTTCGTACAAAAGTACTGATTGGATTCATTTTAAATTATATACATGGCTTTATATGTAATATTGGGTCACTCTCTACAAAGTTTGGTCACAGTTTTGAGAAATTGAGATATTTGACAAATTTTAAAAACATGACAACTTTGCCTTTATTTATTATGGTCCACATTTTAATAGTGTATAACATTGAAATGGTTGGAGATTTCAGTGTAGGTTCTATTGAGCTCCATGTATGGAGTCTAATTCTGTCCATAACCTTTGACCTTGGGTGACCTTGAAGGGTCATTCTCCTGCATCAACACCACAGGACATAGAAGCAGAACCTGACTCTTGCAAATTCATGGTGTTATTGATTCTTGATAGAACATAGTCTACATGAGCTACAGGAACATTGGTCCTGTTTTTTTTTTTAATTTTATTTTTGTTGAAATGGTTTTAGAGTAACCCCAGTCTTAGAGGAATACTTGTGAATGTAAGAGCTTTGCACAGAAGCTACATGAATGATGTTCAATCATAAAAATGAGATTTTACATCCCTTTTAGCGTGGGATTTCACAGAATGGGACTTTGAGACGGATGAAGTGTATACAAGCATGAACACACACTGGATGAGTCACTTCATTTTTATTCTGTCTGTTTCTTTTCCTTCTGTGCTCCTCTAATATCTTCTCCTCCGTCTTCACTCTGCAGCACGGAGCAGACCCCACCAAGAAGAACCGGGACGGGAACACACCCCTGGACCTGGTCAAAGACGGGGACACCGACATCCAGGACCTGCTGAGAGGAGACGCTGCGCTCCTGGACGCAGCTAAGAAAGGCTGCCTGGCCCGGGTGCAGAAGTTATGCAGCCCAGACAACATTAACTGTCGTGACACACAAGGACGCAACTCCACCCCGCTACACCTCGCAGGTACAAGTACAACACACACACACACTTTTCCACTACATGGTACCGGCTCGACTCGTTACTCCTACACGGCGCGTTACTTCTGTATCACCTGCTCAGAGTCGCCGAAAACTCGCTCATTGCGTATTTTTTCATCTGGATTTTTACGTCCGCCACTAAAGACTGAATCTACGTGACCGTCTATAGTGTACTTTTGTTCTGTCATCATGTAGATTCATGTTTCGCAATTCACTATCTACTTCCGCGTCTGATTTTTGTAAATCGCGGGTCACAGATAAAACGGTCTGACCAATCAGTGTCTGCAGTGTCGTGACGTCACGTTTTGGTATCCGCTCCAGGATTTTGGAACCTGGACTGAGGTGGTACTAAAAAACTAGTATCGGGTTCCAGGTCCTTTTTCGTAATGGAAAAGCAAAAGAACCGTGTAGAGTCGAGTAGAGCCGGAACCATGGAGTGGAAAAACGCCATTAGAGCGTTGATCGCAGCCCGTTTACATGCACGATAATGCTCCGATCATTATCTGATTTCTGGAGTTATCAGATTATTCAAATAAACGTGTAAACAGCATAACCTGGTGCGTTTATCAGTAATAATCTGAGTATGAGAAATCAATCTGTCAATTAACACACCCGGTGTTTTTTCCAATACTTATTTTGAATGTGCAATAAAAATAAACAAAATAATCATACATCAGTAGCTGGAAATAAAACCAGATTGATTTGCATATTCACAAAAAGGAGTGGGAGGAAGTAGGAATTTATTTAATCCCGCCCCTTTTCCAAACAACAGTCAACTATTTAGCTTCCGATGAGTATAAAATTCATTACCTTGGATCTTTTTGTGTTGATGCCTTCATGCACGTATACAGGTTCATTTAGTTTTTACATCTGTGCATGTAAAAAACAGCTAAAATGTAGAAAACAGAAGTGATAGTTAAACATGAGCTGAAGGCAACGATAGGATGTTTGAGTCATTATGTACAAAACATCTAAACCAGGGCTTTTCAGTCATCATATTTCTGACGTGCACGTAGAAGCATCAGATCCAGTTATTACACGTATCCGATTATCAGATTTTTATGGTCATGTAAACAGGCTCAGTAATGAGGTTTCGCCCACGAACACAAATGCTTGTGAATATAAAATAATGATAGATCCAGAGTTTTTTAACTAAGTGTACAAAGAAAAAAGATGGTAAAAGCAACTTTATATGACCTTGGTGTACTTCACTGGCACCAGTCGCTTCAGTTTCCACGTCTCAGAAGCAGCTATCCTAATGGGAGCTCTGCGCAATCCAGCCCCAAGGACAAAACCAGTGAAAGCATCCAGGCAGCTGCAGTCCTCAAGGCAAAACCAAGGTGTTCATAGAAAACAGGGCTGAGACAATTGAACAGGCCGTGAGCCGTTTTGGTCGTGATGAGACGTCTGTTCCATTGTCCTGTTTGCGTGATGCTCCTGAATGATTTACAGACACAGTTAACAAATTTGTAAGTAAAATAAATCTCTTTCATTATTATTTAAATCACTGCAGCCTGGTAGAGTTTTGGCAGTGACAGTTTTTGTGTGTGTGTGTGTGTGTGTGTGTGTGTGTGTGTGTGTGAACCTTAACTGCCTTGATTTTTTGGAATTTTTTCCCCCTCGTGTGTTTCTGAGGTGCATTGAAGAACAATTCCAAGTATTTCACAAGTTTTTTTTTACTTTTATTGGCTAAAGGTATTACATTTACACAGTCATCACTGTCACTGCCAACACTTTTTGGCCTTAAGTGTTAAAATCTCCAAAAGGAGTGTTTCATTTTCCTGCTTTGCTCTAACAGCCTTGGATCCTCTGTGTACTTTCAGTTCCAGGTCAACATCCTTAGAGCAGAGATTTCCTGTTACAATCATTTATTATGTATCTATTGAAGATATTTGATCCCCAAAAACATCAGTATCATTGATAATAGTAGATAAACCATCCAGCTCCAGGGTGTAAATGTAATGACATCCGATTTTAATAATGATTTCTGACAAAAAATAATCCTGAACATTATCTGTACAAACCAAAAGATGTTGAATTCCATTAAATAAGTGATAATAACATAACCCTGGTGGTTTCTTCACACTGTTACAGGAATAAATACTTGTTTCGATGTATTGTCTTTATGCTTTTATTTTATTATCCAGGATCTCACTTTGAAATCAGTAGAAATTCCAACACGACTGAAGATATTTTGGATGAAACACGTTAGCCATCTTCAGTTTGTGGCATGAACGGCTTGTATCAGGTGGTAGTGGGAGCTTCTCTGTCAAACACGTCCATCTCTCATCTTTATTCTGGGGTTTACTGTTGCTCTTCGTCTGCACTTTAGTCGCTGTAATTATGGAGAATATCATGTCCAGCTCGTCCGTGTATAATGATGAAGTGCGTCTTAATTAGAAAATAATTTGTGCTGTGACTGGCACTTTCAGAGTTGGGGAACTTCAGGAAACACTTTGAAGGTTTTTTTTTTTTGGTGTATGTGACCACTTAGACACACTCCCACGCACCCTCTGCCTTGATGTACTCGCTTGTAAAAGGAAAAGATGATTACATGCTGTCACGCTGCAGCTGATGGAGGCTGACATGTCCCTTTTTCTTTCTTCCGCTGTTGTCCTTGCTCATTACCTCACTCTACCTCTCTGTTTTTGTTTTTTTTTCTCTCTTTCCCTCGGGCTGACTGTGTTTACCGTGCGTCCGTACCCTCACGCTGATCACCAGCTGGCTACAACAACTTAGAAGTGGCGGAGTATCTGCTGGAACACGGCGCCGATGTGAACGCACAGGACAAAGGAGGACTCATACCTCTGCACAATGCAGCCTCATATGGGGTAAGACTCACAAACATTCGTTCACATGTTTTCTACTGACAACCAGTTTTAGTCTGGGATAAACAAAAAAAAAATATAGTAGAATAAAAATGGCCTTACAGCTGTTGTTCTTATCTTCTGACAGGTACGGCTGACATTCAGTTCCTAACTAGTAAACAATGGAAATGAAATTAAGGAAATACTTCTTTAAAATATGTAGTTCTTTATTAATATGCTATATATTTACGATGGTACCTTGGTTTCTGATAGTTTTTACTCTTCTGTGTTTTGTTGACAAAATAATTCACAGATTATTTAAAATACATGTCAGAACTGACCCGTCTTTTCTCTGTTTTATTACCTGACGTGTGCTCTTGACCTCTTGGCCAGGTCGCTCTGGATCTCAATGGGACTTCATCCGGTTAAATAAATGTTAAAATTTCAAATTAATTTAAAATAAGGCAATACAATAATGTCTAAGTGAGAAAAAAAAGCAGAGTAATATGTTGATTAGGAATATGTAAACAAGAAAAAACTTCAAACTGGTGGAAAACAAAACAATCTGACATTCTACATTGAGTAAAAAAACTCTTTTAGAAAATACAGTAAGAAGTTCAGGATTTATTTATTCTCATCCCTTTTCCATCAGCAAATCATTTTCATTTATCCAGCTTTAAACTTATTTTCTAAATAAATGCATTTTCCTTAGTTTAGGATTATTTTTATTCCCTTCCGTTCAAAATAATGGGAATTACTGATACTAATTTCTGTATGAAAAATGTAAGCGCCTCATAAAGAAACATGTTATTTAATCAATGAGCATGTGAACATCAAACCAAAAAAGACATAAACCATCACATCAGTACCTTTTGTTGTTGCCAGTTCTTGTATGTATGGTAGTACAGACCCACATGTGTGTATACTGTACTGTAATTACATTCACTGTGGGGGAATCACATGATTTTTCACTATGTGGGGTTGAAAAGAGCTCACTCTTGGCGCCTTTAATTTTATTGTAAACATGAACAGTAGTAGCTGTTAGATTACAGATCCATTTAATACTGTGTCATTTTCCCGCCTCGTCTTTATTACTCGTGGCCCGACAGCGTTCAGCTACTGAAACAGTCATGAAAAACTTGTTTGAATGAAAAGTTGATGAGCTGCATCTGAGAAACACACACATTTAAACATGTCCCACTGTTTCTCTGAAACAAGCAGCATTATGTTTGACACAAAGACAAGAGCTAGAGACAGTCGATGAGGGAGAACAGAAAAGGAAGCGAAGAACCAACGGGAAAACAAGGATCATGATGGATTAATAATTCACACATTTCTGTTCCAGAGAATCCCATATACAAGTTGTTTTCCTGATTATGATTTGTGCAGCGCTCATTCACCAGACTTCACACTTTGCTCAAGTCTGATATCGCTGTTGCCACATTTCTTCCACACTCTCGTCTGCGATTAAAATCTCTCCTTCGCCTTCCTTTCTTTCCACTCGTCACCTCCTCCTCCTCACTTGTTTTTGGCTTCCTCTCGTCTGTATAGCATGTGGACATTGCCGCCCTGCTGATCAAGTACAACACATGCGTCAACGCCACAGACAAGTGGGCGTTCACTCCCCTCCACGAGGCGGCTCAGAAGGGGCGGACCCAGCTCTGTGCTCTGCTATTGGCTCATGGGGCCGATCCCACCATGAAGAACCAGGAGGGACAGACGCCGCTGGACTTGGCAACGGTACTAGACCACGTCTTCAAGCTCTGTTACTGCACTCCATCCTTTACATTCTGTAGCATCACATGGAAATATCAGCTGATGCAGAAGTGTTGTGGTTCGAGACGAAAAATTACGATCATTGCAGCTGAATCGACCAGATCCTTTAGAGAAGGACCCGTCTATGCTACATTCAGTGCATACTGTAGAAAAACTGATTAAAACAGTGGAGTAAGAGTCAAGTACTGCCACCACCAGTAGCATCTGTTTTTGTTTACATCTGGTTTACCCCATCAGCCCACAAAGAAACTGGAATATCCTGCCCGAGTAATAAAAATTATAACGGACCATTTGACTGTGTATTAGTTGTCATAAAATGGCTTGGACTTAGGCCCAATATGGATTTAGTTTTTATTAAGAGGATGTTGTTGGTCTTTTTGGCTGCTGAGGTGATCTTCAGGCCTGATGTCAAACCCAGGAACAATAATTCCATAATTACCTTTCATATATACTGCAAATGAAGACGAACAGGCCTCCTCATGGCTGTGTTTTAGGTTTCTGAGATAATGAAGAGCTGAAATGCATCACGGTGTAGATTTGTCTTTTATACTGGATGATGCAAGATTTTGGAGTTTTCAGAGACACGGGGGTTAAATTAAATACCTGCAAGAACAATGTTTAGATTCAGAGTAGAGCAACGGAGTCGTGTTTGACTGAATCTAAAGAGCAGCAAAGCGGCTTCACTTCTCCATAGAAGCATCTGTATCTAGTCTTTTAACCAAGAGGCGACAGTTGTAAAAGGAAAGTGTCTAACATTTCTTCACCTTCCTGCAGTTTCAAAGACAGATTTTTATTACACTTATTTCACAAAGACAGTCCCTAACCCAAAACCGCAGTTTGAATACTGAGTAGATGGTGGACTTCAATTTCTTTTGGGCTGCTAATGTTCCTCTCCATCTCTGGGTAAACCAAGATCCACTAAGTGCTGATTTGTGGATAATGTCAATCGTGGTGCTACAGTAAGAAAAACTGCAGCCGTCTGCATTTTGTCATCGTTTCTGTCTTTTGTTGCAGGCTGATGATATCAGAGCGCTGTTGATTGACGCCATGCCACCAGATGCTCTGCCCAGCTGCTTAAAACCTCAAGCTACTGTGGTGAGAGCAAACACACACTGTGTGTATACCGACTGTTTCTTAACAACAACTGTTGGGGCAGAAAATTGAGAAGAACAAGGAATCTTAATTTAAAAGGGGTTTTTTTGTGGAAGAAAATTTTACGACACAAATGCAGTTGTCAGATGCTTTTGTATCTACTGACGCTATTTAAATCAGTGTTAGAGCTCTAGCTTTCTTCCTCAAAGGCTGATAACAATAACAGTTTGAAGCTGATACAATTACTACTTCTTTCTCCAAAGAATCTGACAGTGAAAGCACATTATACATGAAATCAACTGTGTATATTCACTGGGTACTGCTATAGGTTTCAGGTTTAATTTCTGTCAGACCAGAGCCCTTCTGTGTTCAGTTTCCATGCCAAATAGGTTTCCCCCATAATTAAAACGGGTACATGTGGGTTAATTCCCCTATCAGCGCCCCCGACCACAGTACTGATGAAGAACTGGAGTTGGTCCACACCTTCCATGGCAGCTCACTGATCCTAACAAGTACTATGTGCTAATGCTAATTGCTAATGCTATTTACATTGTGTAGTAGAATGGGTAAAATGCAGGAGGGGTGATAAAGTGAGTTAACCACTTACATTTAGAATCCAGATAATTACTGAACTGAATATTTCAGTTAAAACATCAAATGAATTAACGCATATGAATCACTGAACACCAAAGTAATTAATCAGTAAATATATAATCAAATAATGCTTTGAGAGTAGAGATGCGAGTTTTTTTTTTTTGTACTATTATCACAGGTTGTAGAGTAATTGATAGTTTTGTCTTTCTGACTCTTCTCAATGTAAAGAAGTCACTTTCTTTACCTGCTTCATAAACACAGGTGAGTGCGAATGTGGTGAGCACCGGTGCAACAGGGGGCGTGGTCATCTCTCCGTCTCCGTCCCCATCATGCTTGTCTGCGGCCAGTAGCATAGACAATTTGACCACGCCCCTCAACGACATCACAGTAGCCGGTGCCACTGGACCAGCAGATGGAGCATCTGGATCCGACAGGAAGGAAGGAGAAAGTAAGAATGTGCAGATAAAATACAAAACACAGATGTTTGGGGTTTGTTTTTTTTTTCCCCCAAAATGAGATTCTTATTCATCTGGAATGAAAAAAAGGTGTGGAGGTCACAAAGTGTTTCTGGTCTTGTGTCAACAGCTCTGCTCGACATGACCATTAACCAGTTTTTGAAGAGTCTGGGGCTGGAACACCTCCGAGACATCTTCCAGAGGGAACAGGTATGCGCGCGCATTTTTAACGTAGGTGAGAAAGAACAGCAGGTGTGATGATGATGAGTCATGGCAGTGTCGTTTTTACCTTGAAAAACATTCATTTCAGGTTTCTTCTGTGCACTGAGGGGAACGAGGAACAAAACTAATGACTGGAGATTAAGCAGGAAAAAGCACAATATATAGACAAAAAACATCAAGAAAACACAACTAATGTGGCACTGAAGGATGACAGCTGGTAAAGGCCCAGTGTAGATGTGAGTTTAGGAGACCGGAGGATGTGTGTGGAAAAGCCTGTTTTTGTTCCATCTACAGAAGAAACACATTTACAATGAAAGTTCTGATGTATAGGTTATATTTTGTATTTTTAACTTGGAACACATACGACAACAAACACTCACTGATCAGTATTTACGTTATTTCATCACTATAATTTGCCATTATAGGCCTCCTTATTTTGTACTGCGTGAATATGAAACATGTCTGATTAATGCATCTGGAGTGAGAAAAATACAAACTCTGAACATGATAACAGCTGGTGACTCATCAGCCTCTTTATACCTGCATCGCTGATGATTTATTTGTCGTAAATGAGCTCATATCCGCATCATGTCATGCTTCGAAGTATATTTTCAGGTGGATTTTCTTTTAGGGCAAGACATGGTTATAGTATAACCCGTTTCATATGCAGAAGAAACCAAGGTACTTTGCACAAATTGACAAGAGTGCAAGCAGAGTGTAGAACACTGAAGGTCAATATAGAAACGATGATCTGAAATGAGATCAGAAGGTCTCAACAGGAGAACCTTGACCACTGTGTTTCTATTAGATTATAAGGAACATTAAAGAAAAAATATTTATTCATTTAGTTGTGATTCTGAGCACAGGGAGCAGACCTCCCCCAGGAGTCTTTAATCTTCAGTCTTACTACCCTGTCACTTTATCCAAGTTTCCATTTCAGGCATGGCTTTCACTTGGTTTAGATGAATAGATCACATTAATTTGTCAGGTTGGAAAGTTGACGTTAAGCAGCTTGTTACCGTGATTCTAAAAATGACCCAGAACATTTGATTTTCATAGAGTTTCTTTACTCACTGCTGTCATTGAATTCCCATCTGAGTATTTATGCTGCACTAAATGACACCAATAGCGATGATCACAGCAGCGCTGAAAGGTTAAGGTGACTACCGATATCACGTTGCTGCATCTGCACCAACTCAGTAACTCCACAATCATACATTTGCATATCAATGACCCGATTACTGTCATCCATTCACTGACCTTTTATTTCTGCTTCTTTTGCTTCTCCTGAGTATTTGTCAAACCTATTGTCTCTGTGCTGTTTTAGGTCAGAGATTCATAACTACTGACTGTGTTATTTTGATCACAAGCTTTTATATGACCTACTGTGCTCCATAATTACTTTTAAAGGGTAAAAGGTGTACTTTGTGCATTCGTGCAAAAACAAAAAAAAAAATCAGCCCAAAGAAAGAAAAAAAGGTTGCATTATGTAATTTCCAAACAAGACCATTATTTAATATAAAAAGCCAAAACTTACTTTCCTGGGTCTCAAGAGGTTAATACAAAAACGACTTGACTTCAGTGAAAGATACTATAAACAAAGAACAAACAAATAAAAATAGTTCCACAAAACTATGTTACAAAAATATGTTACTTTCTTCCTTTTTTTGCAGATTTCACTGGATGTGTTGGCAGACATGGGTCATGAGGAGCTCAAGGAGATCGGCATCAACGCTTACGGGCACAGACACAAACTCATCAAGGGCATCGAGAGGCTGCTGGGAGGCCAGCAAGGTCAGCAGACGCAGAGATGCAAACACAGGATGAACGCAATTTGGAATGTATTTGTTAGATCAAAGAATATTTCCAAACTAAAAGGTTAAAAGACAAAGAGAGAAATGGGTCCTTGAGCTGAAATCTGAATATTTAGCGTTGTGGCAGATGTTTTAAGTACGAGTGTCTCAGCGTTGCCAGCTTCTTGGAACACGCCCTAGGCCCTAAATCTTTATGTCACTACTTTTCTAAAGTCTGTGTAATCCTTTATTTTGTTAACTCAGACATGATTTTGTGATTTTTAGGTGCAAACCCATACCTGACATTCCACTGCTCCAGCCAGGGCACCATGCTGATTGACTTGGCACCAGACGACAAGGAGTTTCAGTCTGTGGAGGAAGAAGTATGTACATGCATGGAGCTTAATTTACACAAATGCTACAGACGTGGAGGGTAATGACAGTTTTAGATTTACACTCACCGCCTGGACAGTTTTTCCAAGTGTCATTTCTGTTATCTGATCAGTATTAGCACAGCGGCTCCGTATCAGTGCGACTGCTCCACTGACCGTATGGTCCTTGTAAATGAAAGCGGTAATTGAAGGAGACAGCAGATATCAGTGGGAATGTGTCTGAAATTAATGAGGACTGTCAGATTTAATACAAATTTAACAGGTAATTTCTTGTCTAATTTTTATCTACAACTGGAAATGACTTAACAGAGATCTCCCGAGAAACCATTTCCAATACCAGAAGACATGCAATTGTTTAGTTTTTAATCATAAATAATCTGGTTCACCTGGGAACTCAAATAGGGCCATAATCACCGAGTCCACTCACATTAAAACAAAAGGCGGTGCCTACAGCGACCTCTGCGTTAAATCACCGACAGAAGTGCGATGCTGTATTCATACGCACTGAAATTTAATATCTCTTTATCCCATATACAGCATTTCCATTTTAAATTCTAACACCTGTATTTGTTTTGTGCGTTTTCTCTAAAGCTACAAAGCACTATCAGAGAGCACCGTGATGGAGGCAACGCAGGCGGAGTCTTCAGCCGGTACAACATCATTAAGGTTTGTACTCCTCTCATTAAGTGTCTATAAAACACCAATTTAAGTTTACTTTTGCAAATATCTATACTTATTTCATGGTACATTTGACAAAAATAATGCCCTCCCTTTCATTCATCTCTCTCTCTCTCCATCTCTTGACGCTGCAGATTCAGAAGGTGGTGAATAAGAAGCTGCGGGAGCGCTACGCTCATAGACAAAAAGAAATTGCGGATGAGAATCACAACCACCACAATGAGCGCATGCTCTTTCATGGTAAATAAAACCTACCCAGCAACATGCAAACTAGGGATGGGCATTCGGTGAAGATTTCTTCCTCGATCATCGGGAGAATTAATGAGTAATAATCGGTTAATTGTTAACATTTTTTGTTTTAAAAATAATCA
>JAPSES010000081.1:2849724-2862202 GCA_029822895.1 Maxillicosta whitleyi | reverse complement strand
CACATTTAGGATTTAATGGACAAACTGACATTATACACTAATGTTTTAACACATTTAGGATTTAATGGACAAACTGATATTATACACTAATGTTTTTCCAACATTTAATAAATATCTGTAAAGCTTTACGCATTCTAATGGAAAAGAGACTAGTGATTTTTGTCAGTTAATGACCTTATAACTGTCGTTTTATTGCATGTGTTTACTTTTTAGTAAGCGCTGCTGGGATGTTTTAGGCAAAAGGAGGAGACTGTTGACACGACAACCGATGATGAGGTAGATGACGACGGCGTCCAATATCCCACTGAGGTTGAAATGTTGAATTTCACAGTACTCCAAAGTGTATTCCAAGAGTGTCTTAAAACAACACCAAGACAATGACAAACTGAACATTAAAATCAACAAAAATTAAACAACATTGGCTTTGATCAGGAAACACTTTTTTTCTGTTTGTTTGTTTATATGTTGACTCTATAGATTCCATTGTTGTTTGTTTGTGTCAGAATGAGACTGAAATAGTCAAGTCATTAACATCAGTCCTGATGGTTTTGTACACTTTCCTAATATATGCATCACATTTTAATCATGAGTCCAAAACAACCGTTCATTTATTTTTGCATTCTGTTTCTGATCAATAGTTATAGTAAAACCCTCACATAGACCATGTCTTATTGATACTCAAATACATAGATGTCCAATAAACATTCTTAAAATCCAACCTGTTTGATACATTTTGTTTTGTTGCGATAGAATTTGCAGAAAATCAGTCAAACAAATCAGTTCATATGATGTTTACAGGTACTTTAGCTGTGCAGGAGCCTCCAGTAAACACCATAAAAACACTGCTGCTTCAACAAACTTCATGTTAGACATTCAGACTTTGACATTTTAGAAAAATAATCAGACATTTTGAATACCGTTTCTTCCACACTTTGAGACGTGGAACTAAAATCAAATTCCACAGTTGCTCGTACGGCGCAGGAGGCTAGTTTTAGACAATGTCCCCTTGTGTTGACAAATGACAGACCCTGCAGTAAGCAGCGCCTAAAAATATCACAAACCAGTTCATCAAAAGGTCCAAACTAATTGAACTTTTGACACAGCTGCAGGCAAACACAATCTGCTACCGAAATTAAACCAGTGAAATACGTCCAAACTGCTTCAAAGACACGCGACCACAGCATGCAATGTGGTGCTTTCAACACAGAGTGATGCTGAATGCGAACACTTCCTCTGTCTGGGTTTGGGCAAAAAAAAAAAAAAAAGCTAGATTTAAAAGCTTCCTTGGGTGTTTTTCCAGCCCTGACTGGAATAAATAGATTGGGAAATCACTGGCGTTCATCTCTAAGGACTAGTCATCCTTCTTTGTCAAAGCCTCAAAACTTTTTCTCCATTTGTTTCAAAAGCTGAAAAACAACCCGTGCCGTATTTTTCCAAATCACATACTATGGTTTTCAAAAGGTGCGAGGCTATATGAGGCCATTTGCCACAGGAGAGGGGGAGGGATAGGGGGAGGTCTTCAACAATAGAGGTATTATCTATCCTGTCATGGCATTAACAACCACACAAAGACCCCCAGGAAGAGATCAGAGCAGATCAGACACACACAGCAGCTTTCCCAAACTCTGCTTACCATCAGGCAGTGCGACGCCCCACCTCTGCACCAACCAGGGCCCGGATCACTTTGACATCAGTCAAACCATTACAGAAGGCTTACGCATAATCTACAGTGTGCACATCAGCCACATGGCCACACCTTAGTGGGAGAGGGAAATAAATGTACAGGATTTAGTCTGCGTGGCTCCCAACTCAAACACTGACGTAAGCAGATACTGTTGGCATCCAGGCGTCAAGGACAGCAGCAGAGTCTAG
This sequence comes from Maxillicosta whitleyi, assembly GCA_029822895.1. Classification (NCBI taxonomy): domain Eukaryota; kingdom Metazoa; phylum Chordata; class Actinopteri; order Perciformes; family Neosebastidae; genus Maxillicosta; species Maxillicosta whitleyi. The sequence goes on along the minus strand of JAPSES010000081.1, from coordinate 2,860,330 downwards.
GTACAGACTCGTCCAACGCACAACGGATCATTCATCTGCGGAATTCATTTACATTTCAAAAGAATTTCCACAATGAACATGATTCTACTGGACTGATTCTAGTAGGATTGTCATTTTCAGACTGACTCTAGAATGAAAGGTTAATATACTTTCTGTTCATTTGACTGTTTTACCACCACCGAAATACATTCCCTTTGTCTTAAATATACACGTTTTCCACATCAAGTGCGTAAAACAAAGTCGCGTTCCAGAAAATGGACGTCTGGTCGGTTTAACGACTGGAGATCATATTATATAATGTTGACGTGCGGTGGCAAACACACGCACTCATCTGCAAATTCAAGTTTCCTTATCATGTTTTGATAAAGCCTACTGTACATCAGGCCATGTGTCAGCTTCAAATCCAACCCAACTTTATTTAAAAAACACTTTAACCCTCCTGTTCTGTTCATTTCTGAGGAACAGCAATGATGTTCACAGGTCAATTTGACCCGGCGCATGTTTAATTATCCAACAGTTGTCTGAAACCAAAAAAAATCCTAAAAATCTTTTTTAATATGTCAACACTAACTCCTTTACTAACTAGTCAGGTAATGGTTGAATTAGGATAATTCACAAATTTATCATTAAAAAAATACATATTTAAATGTTTTTTTGTTTCCTCACTGTATTATTTTTGAGAGAGACAGAAAAAATAAGTCTCACAGTTGCAAAGAAAGTTAGTACGACACCCTTTTACATTCAGTTTGACTGCCGGGTCAAATTGACCCCAACAGTATCTATGTGATATAAACACGCAGGGGGTGTTTGCAAATATATGAGATGCACCATTTTCATTGTATATGTTTATTACTGTAATTAAGGTAAGCAGAAGAAGTTTCACACCGAAAAAAAAAAAACTCTTTAACTATCTTTCCTAGATCTTCAAACTTTAAAACAGGTCAATTTGACCCGTAACGTAACAGGAGGGTTAAAACAACCACAGTGGACCAAAGTACTGTACAGGAAAATAAATGATTATAAGAATAATAAATAAATAAAAAGCAAGAAGGAGAGCTCAGGAAACACCACTGTGTGAACTGGAGACACAATTAATGATGTAACATAGCGTGCAGCAGAGGGCAGGTAACTTCATCACACTAAATTACCCTCATTCAAAGCCAACTGACCCCAATAATAGAGCTGCAACCTCCTGACACTTAAACAACACCAAGCCACACAATAATCAAATCCACAATGGGACAGTTACTCAACAACTGTCATGAAATTCACTTAAAGGCCCCTTCCCTTAAGTCAAATCCACTTAAAATGACCTGCCTGAAAACTGAGGTAAAGTTCAACGTGTGGGTGAGACATGGAGCGTAAGAAAAGCTGACAATCTGCACCAGATAAGAAGACCAGTAAAGCAGTTTATCACAATAGTTAAGGACCAACGTAATGCGATGCTATCTTTGTTCTACTTTGTACCTTGTGTACTTTGACATTAATAAGTCACAGCACTTGAGGAATGTGAGCGGGAGAAGGAGGGAAACCTTTTGTGATCAGCAAATCATAACTGAGGTTAAAGTCAAGGGTCTGTTCATAGAACAAGCACCCCCCCCCCCCCAAAAAAAAAACCCCAACACAAACTACAAATAAAGACCAAAAACTGGATAATTTTACCTTTTCCCTGCAATAGATGCTCACTGGTCTGTATGTGAAGAGTTAATTTACCTGATTTATTGCACATTTTTGTCACTTCAACCCTATTTTATTGCAAAAAATGATCAGGCAGGTGTGTGTATAACAGGTGTAACACTTCTTGTGCTGCCAATAAGAGTTTTGCTCGCATCAAATGAGGCCAGAACAGGTTGGTGTGTGCGTTGTTTTTTTTTCTTTAACACTAATAACACCAATTAGATAGCACGTCCTCCCACTACAGTCTGAGTAACATCACTCCGGAGGGTCTTTTCTGTCGTAATTATGTGGGCTGTAATGTAGTTAATGTAGTTTTATTGAAACTAAATGGACCTTTATTGTGTCAGTGTGAGTATACAATGAGATGAACGACCCAACATGCCCATTCTTCCTGTCTTCTTCATTCTAGCCTCAGTTTATTCTTTTTAAAGGATCACAGTCATGTTGTGTGTATTTACCCTTAAAGACAAGAACTATTCATGTGGAAACTTCCAAATTATTATTATTTTTTATTAGCCTCTATATTTTTAGGTTTTAGTGGCATTTTCCAATATTTCATTCACTGATCATGTAGATGTTCATGTAAACTCAGAGTAAATGTTAAGCTTATTATGTCAGAACAGAGAAAACTGAGGGAAAAGTGAGTTTTTTTCAGCTAAATTTAGCATTTACACATAAAAACACGAATCTTCATCCACTGTCATTTGTCGAACGACGACGATGCTGCAGAATATTGACCGCAGACCCTCTGAGCTCGTAAATGGGTCATATCTGATGCCACTGAAAAGCTGATAAACTGAATTTTACCCCATTTTTGATAGGATTAGTGGTTTGACAGTTATTAAAGGTTTTGGATCAGTGTATGCTTCTGGTCACTGGTGCTTATTCAGCTTTTTTTTTTTGTGAGGTGAAGCTGATTTCAGTACATTTAAACATAAGAACAGCTGAATAAGAGCATCCGTCCACATGTTGTTTTGTTTTCTCGCCCGTCTAAGCATGTCCAGCAGCATCCCTGGCTTCACACCTTCACATTAGTGTTTCCTCCTCACATTTTTTAAACATATTGTGACTTTTAACAAACTCTCCTGATTCATGTCTGACAGTTTCATCCATCTCAGCAACATTTCCACCTACGTCACCTGCCCACACAACCCAACTAACGTAGTAAATCAGTCCTCTCATGCTCCAGTGAGCGGAGCACAGGTCAGCAGAGGCCTGCAGCCACTGCCACAACATCAGCTGTCAGGACTCGCACACCGGTCTTAAACCCGCACCTGTATCTGGATGTGGACAGGCAGCACGGATACAGACACAAACACAGATTGACTGCAAGATATAAGGAGTATAATTGACTTTTTCTGGTGGTCTGGTTTCCAATTTAATTCTGAAATGTACTGTATTCAGGCGTGTATGTATGGGTTACAGGTTTATGAGTGCATGTAAGTGCAGTACACACAAACCTGCCCCTTGTATGATCTGGTAGGCTAGTACAGTATTAACCTAGAGCCTGAACGGATAAAGGCTGCACATTATCTCCTCTGCTGCTGGGATATAATAAACCTAAGCTGATATATGGGTTTGAGCTGCTCTCACACACCCAGAATTTTCTATTGTCTGTGCAGATAGAAATCTCTGAGGGGCACTTCTATTTAGATTAATGGTGTGTGGAGTAAGTTAACAGCTGAATTTGTCCATAGAAAAAGGTGCAAATGCCCCTCAGACTGCCTTTGTGTTAATTATTAAATAAGTTAACCACTTAAATTGAGGCTATTTAAAATCTGTCATCAGGCTGGAAAAGCGAGGGAATGTTCAAGCAGCACAGCAGGTTCAGGGACCACCAGTTTCTGAAGGATTAAAGCCTTAAAAAGCTTTTTAAAGTCTGTTTGGCCAAAAGAACACACAGTTTCTCTCATTCGTCCTCTTTCCCTTTCCCCTACAGACAGCCACACAATCTGTTATTCTCTCCCTCTTTCTTTCTTTTCCCCTCACATAGACCAGGCCACCATGCCTGGTCTGCATTATGGGCTTCTGCCTGAGTCATAACACAGTAAAAGTAAAAGCTGACTGTGAAGAAAAAAAACCCATGCTGTGCAAACCACAGTCCCATCACAGGTGCTGGTGAGTAATGTTTGTTTGTGTCTGACAGCCAACCTAAATATAACCTCATATGGATGGTAAACAATAATAAAAAACAAACCAGGGTACATGTGCTCCAACCATGTCACAGGTTTTACGTTCATTTCCAGATTTGAATGAAAGTTTATAAATACGTAATGCAATTCAATGATACTTTATTAGCATGGTTTTGTAAATACAAACCCAAGTCAGATAAAGTCATATTCCGCTGCATCCGTTTAATAATATGCATTTTAATTCTTACTTTATGTTTCATTTTTAACACCACAGAGAGAACTTTACTATAAACACATCATCCACACCCGGAACAACATACCTCTTATGAGATGCTGCACAATGTCCGAACGCAATCTTTCACTGACAGTGGGAAAGAAAAAAAAAGGAAAAAACACACTATCCAAACTACTTGGAGTTTTCTGTGACTTCCGGGTTGATCGTTTTCTTCCTCAAAAGCGGTGTGAAACAGATAATTCACGTCTCAGATGGTCTTATGTGCGCTCCTCTGCTCCATTGTGTCTCCGCTCCTGTGATATTTGAGTCAATTTCAACTCGCATCGCCGTAATGAGCCACAAAGCGAGGCGTATTCAAATGACTTCCACAGAGCCGGGAAAACCCACCAATCGCTGCTCAGAGGCGGGTGCCTCTGGGGGCGGCTCTGGCCAATCACGGCGGAGGAGTGGGAAAATCGAACTCATTGGAGGTTCTGATTGGCCGGCGCCTCTTGCGTCTGTCTTTCCTTTCAACCGCAGACAGGAGGAGCAGCAAATGTTTTTGTTGGAGCCCTGAAATGTGGAAGGTGTAAGGTTTCCACCCGGAATGTGTATGTGTGTGGCTGTAAGTGAGGCTCAATGTTTTACAGATGAAAATGTTGTACGAATGAGATGTTTCACTGAGATTTTGTGCAGTTTTATGTCTTCGAACCCTTCAGACGTCAGAGGAGGTTGTTCCTGTTGTTCAACCCTCGAACATATGACAGTCATGTGGGACTGTTCTGATAAATATACTGCTTTTACTCACAAATTCGAGCTACTAAATGAGTAACTCCACAGTCAAAGGAGTTACACAATGTACTATTGATATTCCAAAACATCAACAACAGAAGGAAGTTTTTTTTTTGTTTTTTTTTTACTAGAACAAACTTAGGACTAAACCACCAGTGATTCAATATTATGTCCACAGACTGTATCTCTCACCAAATAAAATATAAATATCTATAATTATATTACATTAGATTAATTGTTTTTAAACACATCTGTATTATAGTATCATCAGTTTTCAGCTTAAACCAAAAAAAAAAAAAAAACCTCATAGCTTGCAGTTTGACACCTAATATAACACACTATTATAATCACCTATATTTTACGTATGGTTTGTTTTGTTAATAGTTGCATTGAGCAAATTTAATAACATCACTTACTGACTTTAGAAGGAACGCTGGTATTTCACAATAAAACTCCGAGCTGTGGTGAAAACAACAGTGCTTTTGACTTTGATCACACTTTCACTTTCTTTGACTAAAAGTTGTTTTTTGCTTTGATCAGAGGTGTTATTTTTCTTATAGGTGACCAACAGAGTGACGCACCACTTTCACTAGTGGTCACTTTACATCCGACAGCCTGTCACTGTAAGTATATTCACGTCATGTCTCTACAATCTGATGACGTTGATGCGTTTTACTTCATTTCTGAACGCTTCATGCTAAACATTAATGGCATTTTTAGTTCATTTTTAATATTTGATTGTAAAAATACTACATATAGCCCCTTTCAAAGACATAAACTAACCTGTGTTGCAAGGATTATGGAAAAGTAGCAGTTTACATGAAAATTGGACCAGTTGCAGGATGTGGATAAAGACAAACCCTTAACTGTCTAAATTATGTCTTGCAAAAATAGCAAAAAATAGGTATTTGATTGGATCACAGGACTACTGGGCCGTGGCACAAGTGTTAGTCCACTGCCCTGAAAGATGCTGATTCTCCCCAAAATCTGTTTATTGTAGTTTTTCAAGTAGAACAAATAGTACACTAATAGTAGTAGAAATAATAGTAAAGTAAACTGCATAATAGCTCGATTGTAGCTCTGTTAAAAGTGCAAAAGTCAAAACAAACACACTAAACTCACAGAATGTAAAATAAAGAAAAACATATGTTAATGTATCGTGTCGATAACAACACAAAGACATGAAAGCAGGTGTTGGTCAGTCACAATAAAATGCTAATGTTATTAACTTACTCAGAGAACAGCTGGGATTTCTACATTTTGTTCAGACGTTCCCATGGAGCTGTTAATCCATAAAGAGCCAAACATCCACTGGTGACCAAAACCATCCACTGATCTAAACTGTTTAATACCTGGTGATCCACTAATCCTATCAGTATGTGTAAATAATTGGTGTCAAATGCAGTTTCTGATCTTTTCACGTTCATCAGATATGACCATATTTTCAGAGGCTCTGTAGTTACCACGGAAACACTGTCATCTTCTACAACGTTAATTCACCTGTAAAACCAATGGAGTCGGATCAGTACCAGTGGATGGACACACTCGATTTATGTTCAGTTAATGATATTTTTGCTGAAAAAGTCACTTTTTCTTCAGTTTTTTTCTATTTCTGATGCAATAACCCACATAATCAATGATTTAAATATATGAAAATGCCCAAGTTTCACTGGAAAAACACAAATAAAGAGGATGATAGTGTAGTAAATGGGGATAAAATACATACAAAAAGGTTAAATATATAGAAAACAACTGACTTGGTAACTGCCACAAAAGAAGCAGTGGGTCTTTAAGGGTTAAACGTACAACTTTGAATTTCCCCTCTTTGATTAATAAAGCATTCTGATTCTAAACATACATCTGATCCTTGACAAAGTAAAATACGTCATAGTTGCTGCCTGTTGATAAATATTGAATCTCGGGCTTGTGACGCTTAGAAAAAAAATTCACCGTCAATTTAAAGTTGGATGCAAGGTCATTATATTACATTTTAAGAGAATCAATAACTTACATAATATCCTACAGCAAAAAAAAAAAAGAGTGAGGTATGAAAGACTTGTTAGCCTTGAGAGTACATAATAAAACCAACAGAAATCGAATGGAATTGGAAAAAACATAATCATTCATTAACCCCTTGAGTGTTTGGGATCGACCGCTCATGTTGTGGTAGTGAGCTGAAACATCCGAGGCAGATCGTTTATAGCACCTTTGTGCACTCTTAACCCTGCCTTAAAAGCAGTAAAATTCAACTGCTCAACTGAAACAACAAGGGGACGTGTTTACCAGACGGTTTCAGATAAATACCTGTTGATGTAAGACCTACCACTGGTTTCCAAACTGTAGCATTTCATCAGGCTTTCAGTAAATCCGTTGAGGTTCTTGACTTGCAACAGTGATGTTTACACAAATCAACACAGCAGGCACTTATGGCACAGTGGTAATTTACTGGTTTTTGCTTTATTTATATGAACAGCATTAATTGCAGGCTGCTACTTTAGCTTTTTACTTAAACTTGATAATGCTGTAGAGCAGGGGGGTCAAACTCATGTTGGTTCAGGGGCCACATACAGGGGCCTGATCTTTAAAATTTATAACATAATAATAAATAAATGTGTAATGTCTATGTTTTAGTGTGATAAATGTAAAATTGTATTGTTAAAATGTTTACATCTACAAACTATCCTTTACAAACATTAACCAAAAATAAATTTATTAAGAAAAAAAAGTGCAATTTTTACAATTTATTCCATTATTTGTCCTCAGTTCCTCATTTTCACATGTTTATTATGACGTACAGATCACAGTGGATCTACAAATACACTGAATTCTCTTGAGACATTTCAGGTTGTTCATATTTGGTCAGGTTGTTCACATTCTTTGTAAAAGGCTCGTCTGTAAATGCAAACATTTTTGTGTCATTTAATTTTTTTTTTTTACCCAAGAAAAGGGGGGACGATTGTGGTTTTCATTATTTATAGTTATAGTTTTAAAATTATTTAAACATCTTTGATCGTTCACTGTAATTTGTAATGTAATGTAATCTTCAGTGTAATTTTTGTATTTCACTAATTCATCCCATGGGCCAGATTGGACCCTTTTGCGGGCTGTTTTTGGGCCCCGGGCCGCCTGTTTGACACCCCTGCTGTAGAATGACAACAAGTTGAATCTAAGAAAAGCCGGCTCACCTTGATCATTTTTTGATGCTATTGGGTTTAAGGACCTACAAGGTTGTAGAAATTGCTCAAAAAACATGTAATCCTTAAATTGCAGGGAAGGCAATGCAATGTTTAACATGTTTGCATGTGACAACAGGAATGTGTAGTAAACGCCGGCCTACTTCAGTCTATCGTGGGCCCGTTTAAGCAGAGGGAGGGTTAAGACGGTCTAAAATAATGTCAGTATAAAACACACCTCATCTGCTTTTTTCTGTGTTTGGATTATACTCCAAATATATATACCGAGTTCCCTCAAACAGTCTAATTTACCTAGAAATATAGTAATTAAAGCAAGGTGGGTGCAGACCATACACACCCCTTCAACTCCCACTGGCCTCCACATCAGCCGGTCCTTTCCGTTGCATAAACATCACATTATATAAACACTGTATTACTGTAGCCCAGAGGTTGTGGGCGACGCTCATTTTTTCGATCACTGACGCCTCTTTATGCTCTGACACATCAGGGTACGGGCGAGAATAGCTGATCTCTGTGTCTTTCAGGCTGCAGGGTTTTCTCATTACAATAAGACAACTCCTACACCAGCTGCTGGAGCGCAAAGCTTCCGGTTGCCGCGCTGTGGATCACAAATGCGTGAAACAAAAGTACACCCATGCACACAAATCCCCTTTTTTCCGATAGTACTTGACCGTGGTGTGGCATAGTGAAGGCCCTCGTAGGATTCGACTTGTTGATTGGTTGCTGCTGACGCCCACGGCCACTGGAGCGAGAAAGACTTCCTGTTGCGACGCTAAAGCACAGAGCGTCAGTGAATAAGGAAGTGACACCGAGGTGGTTGATGTCCGTGAACGCCGCGTCTCTCTGGTCACAGTAACTTTCATATTGTGGTGAAATGATCGGGCGCTTCCACCTTTGCCCATATCGGAGTTTAGGGGCTCGAGGGGTTTAACTGTGTGTTTGTAGACGTGTGCCAGCTTGGGCTCATGTCGTAAAAGAACTGGAAAAAATGACCACAGGGCGAGTTGTGCAAATCTGAACCAATCTGGTAACACATCGAACTTAAAATGGTCGGTGTCTTGTTGGGTTTGAAGAGTCAGGGCTCGACATTGGCCACAATCCGATCGTCCGGGACTAGTAAAAAATCTTCCCAAGTGGTTGAAAATTTCAGTGTCAAGCCCTGAGAGTGGCTGTTTGTTTTTTTTTGTGCATCCTGACAGGTAGCCTAGTCCTCGGGTTACGAACAAATTCCGTTCTTTCGCTGTCGAGGTAACACAAATTTCCACGCAAGTCGGCATTAACCCTTTAGTACCCCTAAATACCCCCTAAATCTGTAAATAACTATCCAAATACATGTATTATACTTCAAATAAAATAAAAATTAAGATAATGTACTTACTGGACGTACAGTATACAGTACGTATGTACAGTAACGGCGAATGAAATTTCGGCATCGTACAGTCGAAATAACGTAAGTCGGGTACGTCGTAACCCGAGGACTACCGGTATTCTCTCCAGTTTTATTATGTCTAGGATTAGGTCAAATATTTTGCAAAAGCTTGATTTTGGAAATTTTCTATTGTGTAAAATAGAGACTTTTCTGGCAAAGCATCAAAAATTCACCACATTAACACGGTATTGAACACGTTACATCAGAAGTCCGTATTTTGGTCATTTTTCAGTGCAAAGGCCTTTAGATGAACCTGACCTCATTGTGTTAATTCTCTGGAAAGTAAAGGAGCTGGATATGAGGAAAACCAAAGCACTTATCACATATTTGGACACTTTATTAATCCCAGGAGGCTGTTATTCAGTTTTACAGTCGCTTCATTCAAGTATAATAAAAAAGTAGCAGGAAAGAAATGATTAGTACAACAGGAAAAGAAAAAAAGGATGTATTTTCTGTTGGATTTTAAGTGTTTTAAATGTATTTGGACCTGGTAAAATTGTCTGTTAAAATTAGGTACTTGTAGATAAAGTTTTCTAAAAATATTTGCTATTTAATTCTTAATTATGACCAAATTTGTTGCCTGAGTTACCTCTTCATTAATGTAAAACCTCTACAAATGCAAACTGATCATGTTAGTTCTTATGGGATGTGACGTGGTATATGTTCACATTGTCGTTTTTTTTACGTCTTATTCAAAACCGTTTGATCACTTGTCACTTTATGGTAAGATCTCCAGTTCCATTAATCCTAAGTTTAGAAATGATTAAAAAAATTCCATATAAGCTCCAGTTAAAGAACGACATAGAACCCAGGAGTGAGAATGTCAAAATGTAAGTTTTACTTTTGTTTTCGCAAGAATTATGGTTTTTACGGCAGTTATGATAAACACCGCTATACCTCCAGTCCCCCCCCCCCCGGACGTTTACCTTCCATGGGGTCCACAGTTCGTACTGGCGCCCCGTGCAGATAACACACCAATTAACACTAATTAAAAGTGTTGTGAATGTTTATGCGGGTCATGATATCACACTGCAGAAATGGCAAAATGAGCGTAAATACTGCATACTTTATCCAAATACTGCATATTTCAGCCAAATACTGCATACTTTATCCAAATACTGCATACTTTATCCAAATACTGCATACTTTATCCAAATACTGCATACTT
>JAPSES010000081.1:2800234-2810404 GCA_029822895.1 Maxillicosta whitleyi | reverse complement strand
GGGGATGCTGTGTGACGTTGTCTTTTTTTCTCGCCTCCATTTCAATGTTTTTCTTTTTCCGTCTGAACAGTGCAGCGGGGCCCAGGGCCGTCGGTGAATCCACAAGTAATGTCCTGTTTTTATTACTGTGTTATTACTTTCATGAAAACCCTTTGAGGCAAATGTCATTGTGATATTGGGCTATAGAAATAAAATTGGATTTTCTATTTTCTAGGACGGTTGTACTGAAAGAGATTTTTTTTTTGTTGCTCTGAAATATTGGGGAATGACAAATAAAGAGATTTGATTTGATATGATTTGAAAACCATGATTTTTTTTTTTGTTGCTCTCATTCCAGTTGTAATCATGTCACTGAGGTGAAAACATGCAAAACTGACACTGGGAATGACGTAAGGATGCACCCGTCATCATGAAAACAAACAAACAAACAAACAAACAGATAATGATGAAATAAAGTAATTATTGATATTCATCCACTGATCTGTAAACTTACAAACTTATGTTTCATGTGTGTCCCATAATTTTGATTAGTTTTTAAATCAAAATTGCAGAATTTCATTTCATGGAAGAGACAGGTGGTGGGTGGCCTGCAGGACCCCCACCGTGGAGCCCCTCCCACCTCACCGTGGAGCCCCTCCCACCTCACCGTGGGTCACATGGTCCTACACAAACGGTGCTTCATCCGTGTTCTGCTGTTTCTCTGTTTATCATCAAACGCTCTGACTTTCCATTGTGTGAATAATGTATAAAATGTATAAAATGTGTGTGTGATCAGTAACAAAACTGCTTAAAAATGGCCGCCAGTGTAGTTTTTTTTTTTTGGCAGCGAGCCACACAGCTGCGATTTGGAACGGAACAGACTTTTAGTCACTGCACATATTAGAGCAATGAGATGATCTTTCAGTTCCAGTTCCAAAAACAGGTCCGTCTTGTCGTATTAAATATCTATATAATTGTGTCTCACCTCATCATCTCCAAATTTTGGCTAAATTCATATTTTTTTTCTCGCTAAAATACAGCAAAAGATCGTCTCAAGTACAGAAATAAAATGACTTTTGTTTCTATATTTCACCAAGAAACACATGATGTGATTGGTCAATCAATGAACCCTTTGAAAGCAGGCGTCTGATTGGTCGGAAAGCTTGCCCTCGTTTTTTATTTATTTTTTTTTTTACACACCTAAAACTCCGCCCCTCGGCGGTTCAGCCCGTACTGCTGAGGGCGCCACTGAGCACACGGGTTCTTCTTGGTGCTGCATGAGCTACAGGTCAGGGGTCGTCATGTATTTGTTTATGTTTTCATCTCAAAAAGAAAGATTCAATAATCAGCATAATTTGTCTGAAAAATTAAATTTTAACCTTATATAAATATGTACCAACCTTGTGTCTGCCTTTTATTCTATTCTATTTTATTCTGTTATGTTTTATTCTATTGTTTTCTATTGTATTACATTCTATATTATTGTATTCTATTTTATATTATTCTATTCTCTATGTGTAAAACTGCTGATATAAATATGAACCATAACCTGTGAACTGCTGCCAATAAAATGAATAAGACGTTGTTTTAAGCTCAAATATTTGCAGATGTGACTCTGAAACCTGCTCGTGTTTTTTTTAATTATTTCTAAACCTGCTTCTTTGTTTTGATGATAAATGACGGACAGACATGATAAATGTATATTTATATTCTATTTATGTTTGTAATGACACATAAACCTGACTATCTCACCACCTTCTGTTCCCAGTACCGCATCTGACCAGCAGGCACCGCTATCTGATCAACTTATAACACAGATCATAAACACACTGGTTGAAAAATACATTTTCATTAAATTTTTTATTTTTATTGGATGTCTGCAGTTTGTCTTTTACTTCCTATAATTGATTAACAGTTCTATTTTAACACAAAATTAATTAACAGTTCTATTTTAACACAAAATTAATTAACAGTTCTATTTTAACACAAAATTAATTAACAGTTCTATTTTAACATAAAGCAGGAAAGAGTTGAGGTCGAACAGTTCATGAAAATTCTAATGTTTAAAACTTTAAAGTTTTGTCCTTAATGTGATCCCTGCTCCTAGTACCAGTCTAGTATCGTTCATAGTACTCATGGTACTAGTACCACTCAAAGTACTCATGATACTAGTACCATTCATAGTATTCATGGTACTAGTATCATTCATAGTACTCATGGTACTAGTATCATTCATAGTACTCATGGTACTAGTACCACTCATACTGCTCATGGTACTAGTATCATTCATAGTACTCATGGTACTAGTACCACTCATAATACTCATGGTACTCTCACCACTCAAAGTACTCATGGTACTAGTATCATTCATAGTACTCATGGTACTAGTACCATTCATAGTACTCATGGTACTAGTATCATTCATAGTACTCATGGTACTAGTACCACTCATAGTACTCATGGTACTAGTACCATTTATAGTACTCATGGTACTAGTATCATTCATAGTACTCATGGTACTAGTACCACTCATAGTGCTCATGGTACTAGTACCACTCATAATACTCATGGTACTAGTATCATTCATAGTACTCATGGTACTAGTACCACTCATAGTACTCATGGTACTAGTACCACAGCTGATTTATTACAGTTATAACCGTATGTTTTGTCTTAATGTACATTTGATGTTTGCAATGATGGAATTTGATTTCGTTACTAAATTAAAACTATGTATTTAATTAAATAATCGTAGTATAAGCAGGAATGATAAATACTATTGATGCTAAATGAAACAGAACTGAATGAAGACTTTAATGTGTTGTTTTTAGCTGCACCTTCATTTATTTTAGTTCAGGCGACACATTCAGCTCAAGAAAACTCCTGATTTAGGCCAAGAAAAAAATATTATATTATAAAAATATTTACATGTGAAACTATCCTTTAATAACAAATGTGAATAACGTGAAAAACAAGTACAATTTTAACACCCTGCACTATGTACAGCGTTCTTCTTAAGTACTTTCTGTTCTACTTATATTGGACGTGTATTGTTTAAGGCACCAAAAATAAATAAATAAATATAATTCTGTTTACATCCAAACTTACTTGGCAATAAAAAGCTTTCTGATTCTGATATCTGATCACTTTAGGGTGTAACTATACACACACACACACATATATATAAACCCTTCCAAAACACTATAAAACCTATTTAATTACATTTTTTTAATTTTATTTTTTCATTTCAAGATAGCATCAGGAAAATTGGAACTAAGTTAATGTTATCTGCTATTACTGTTATTAATCTATAACATAGATTTCAAGTGAATAATCCGTAGTCTCTTAAAAGAAGTCTGTGTAATTTTAATAATATTGAACGTTTTGTGTATTTTTAGACCCACTGTGATCTCTAAGTTATAATTCACATGTATAAATGATAAACTATGGCATAATATTGTTAACATTACATTTAGTTTGTTTAAGAATTTTCATGTTATGTTCACGAACTAACATGAGTCTAACATACATGTTTTCTACTGTCGACACGTGTGTTGTCACCTGACCACATGTTAGTGGTGTTAGTGTGTGTTTGTGTTAGTGTGTGTGTATGTTAGTGTGTGTGTGTGTGTTGGATCTGTGCTAATTATCTGCAGCGGTGGTTTCTGCTGCAGTCATTCTCTGAACATAAATCTATTAGTGCTTATTCTAACGGCACATGCACACATCCTGTCTGTCCTGATGTCTCTGTTAAACTATTCATCATCATATGTTCCTTTATCTGCCTCCAGGTCACGTGTGTTTCACACTCATAAGTCCGACATGTGGCGTGGAGCTACTGCAGACACACAAACATCTGAGAAGTCCAACTTCTGTTTGTTTATTGTGCTGTTGGATTAATAACATAATGCATCATTTTGTGCTGAAATGTATGGATTAAATCAGGGAGTCAAACTCATTTCAGTTCAGTTCCACCCACAGTCTATATATAGTATAAAGTGGGCGGGGCCAGTAAAATAATCTAAATATTAGGATAATTCCATAATGAAAATATTTACATGTATGAAATTAACTCAAACATAACATGAAGCTGAAAATTTTTAAACCAAATAAGTGTAATGTTAATGATATTAAGCCATAGTTTATCATTTCTACATGTGAATCATAACGTACAGATCACAGTGGATCTAAAAATACACAAAACATTAAATAACAGATGGAATATTATTTAAATTACAGACTTCTATTAAGAGAGTTCAGGTTATTCACATTTTTTAATAAAAGCTTAGTCTGTAAATGTAAACATTTTTGTGTCATTTCCTTTTTTTAAAAAAAAAAACACTAAATCAAAAAGAATTGACAGTTTTCATGATTTTTTAGGTTATTTTAATCGTATTTTACTGATCTAATCATATTTAGATTGAATTGATCAAACATTATTTTCACATATCTTCAGGATCATTTTTGCATTTCCAGGGCCGGACCAAACCTTGTGGTGGGCTGGATTTGGCCCCCGGGCCGCGTGTTTGACCCCTGTATTAAATGTATCACATAGTATTGGTTTTGTTAAAGTGTGTATTGTTGTACTTTTGCATTATTTCTTAGATTTTCAGTTCCTACTAATGATACCAGGAGTGTACTTCAGTGTTCCTGTAAATGAGGGCAGTACATTTATAGCAGTATTTGTACATGTATATTATAAATGTGTGTGTGTCCCGGTGTTCACACTAAATCCGTTCACATCTGGCTGCTGCAGTTTTTGATATTTATGCGTTTTTGGTCAATGAACAGACTAGTACAAACGGCATGTTGATAGGACTAACATTCTGGGAAATATTAGTCATGTTTATACAATAATCTTACAATCACGTTGCTCTGGCCAGAACGCTTTGGCGGTGACTGCTGGACAAATGTGGTACAACACGCATGAATACGCAACGGCATAAAAATGTCCACTTCTAGAACCTGTGCATCCACATTAATTTAATATTTAACGTGTTGTTTTGTATATTTATAATATTTTTGAGTATTTTGTTTTATTTTAATACCGTCTTTGCACTTTTTGTACTGTTTGTTGCTAAATAGATTTTCATTACTCCTGTAAATAACAGTTCTGTTCTAGTACCCACACTTCTTTAAATACCCCCCCCTTCTGCTTTCTACCTGCACAGTTCTATTATTTACTGCCTTCATTACGGTCTCATTCGACGCCGCAGACAATAATATTAAATCACAGTTCCTTCAGGAGTTCGTAGTTAATATTACTGAAATTCTTCACGTGTGTCAGCTCACGTTTCAGCGCGTTGGGAGTCAACCTGCCTAGATTTTCATTTCAGACACATTAGTGCTCCAGCTCCATGAAGCTGTGGTTTGGGTTTTTCTTAAAGTGCCCATAAAAGAGACACATCTTTGAAATCTGATATTTGTGATTTTTTACTTTTTTTTTTTTTGTCTACACATCCATAAATGACTTTCACACTCTGAGGGAACTACGCTCTGCTAACGGGCTAACGGCTAATTTGACTGAATCCACATTTTGAAGCTGCTCTCTGAACGTACGAACTGCCTCGGCTGTGAAGTTATCCGATATTTGTGGAGGGAACTGTGTTTGTTTGACCGAGGCTTCCTCGCATGTTGCCTGCAAAAAAGAATCATTTCGGACTCAGAGAAAAGTGCAGATGAAAACCTCTGCTGGGTGGAAAGTGTGTGTCTGCGCGCTGGTTAGTGGCAGTGGGTAGTATAACAGATAGGGGGGGGTGCAGTAAGGATAGTGTTTAGCTTGTGATCTGTTTGGTCAGCAGCCAATGAAAAAGTGAATGTTAGAGACAGATGGAAAGAACAACAAGCAAGAGACGGCAGGGGGGCACTGGAGAAACTCAGCTTTATTTTCCAAAGAGAGAGAGAGAGAGAGAGAGAGAGAGAGAGAGAGAGAATAGAGACACAAGAGAGAAAAAGAGAAAGAATGTGTCCGAATGAGACTGAAGTGCAGAGTGAGATGTCATAACCATAGAAAGGTAGAGAGAGAGAGAGAGAGAGAGATAGAGAGAGAGAGATAGGTGTGAACAATAGAAAATGGCTCCTTTTCATTTGAACAGTCCATACAACCATGAGGGCAGGCAGACAAGAGAAACAGAGACCCCTACAGAGTCACAGAGGTACTGCAGGCGTGGCAGTGGGGCTGGTAAACTCAACAGTTCTGATGTTCAGCTCTTTGCATGACATTAAAAACGCACACACACAAAACCCAAACAGGGAAACTGGGTTGGTCTTAAAATCAACTCTTTAAAATAAATTAAACAAAGAATAAAATAAAATAAAATATTTTTTTTTTGTTTGCAGTTTGTTCTCAGTGCTTTGGGTGCACAATCAAGATCATTTGTGCATTAAAGTTTGGAGGAACATAACTCCACACCACCCACAATGCACTTCTTTGTGTGAATCTCCTATATTTTCAAAACAAACAAACAGAAAAAAAAAATAAATAAATAAAAATCATGCAATGAATTTAGTTTGGCCTACAGCGTGCCCTGCCTTAAATCTGTTTACTGCAAAGGATACAACTAAACAAAGCTAATTTAAACTCAAATCCAAACAAACGATATCCAAATACGGACACTATCTTGCCAAAAGAGTGTGTTTTGGTAGCGTCTTCTTCAACACGTTCAGCAAAAGTGTAAAAACTGCAGTTCCTGGGGGAGCATGCACGTCCATTATGGGGGTTAATTTGGTTCCTGCCTCTGCGCATTCACGTAAAAGATCCTCTGCTGCCGTCAGAGGTCAGAGGTGGTGGTGATGGTCAGAGGAAGGGAAAGGGGGCGGGATTAAATGTGAGCTTACACACAGCAAAGCACAGACGTTAGAGAATGAAAGTAAACACAGCTCTCTTCAGTCCACTCACACATGTGGCATTTCAGGACATCGTACCAATGTCTAATACCCATAATAATCAGAGTTACCTCTATATAGATGTGTGAAAAATAAAATCACTAAGTAGTTATATAGAGCGTATTTACATTTTTTCTTCTATCTACACAGGTAACCAGACCCTGGGCCTGGTGCTGTCCAATCACACAGCCAGCAGCACTGACTGACAGCAGCAGCGACCAATCACACGAAAGCATGGACGTCTGAAGGGTGACTGAAAGGACAGATGAGATGGGAGATTATTCAGCTGCACACAGAGTCTACCTTTAATTATTTCTGACTACTGTGACAGTTAGTAAACAGTAAAAAAAAAAAAAAGAAACAGATGTTATGTCCTTTAAATCCAGAGCCAGGACCATTAAAGCAGCCAGACAGCAATGGAAAAAAAAACAAAACAAAAAAAACAAATGTGCAATCGTATTGCAGAGGTTTGTAGGGTCAGTCTGAAGTAGGTCCTAAAGAGTTCACAGACATATTTTATTGTATTTTTGTGCACGATGTGAGTGAATAATATTAAGAGTAAATAAGTCTTAGGACATAGTGGGCATGTGACACACCTCAACCACAAAAACAAGCCTCCATCCCATCATTTGGATATAATGAGCCTATCAGTATGTTGAGCTTCAGGCCCACACATTTTACACTATTAACAAGTATTTGGCTGTGATTGTACGTTGGCAAAATTTAAAAGACAACACACTGATCGTCAGCGTTCTCTCTGTGAAGCAACATCTCATGGGAAAATCCATTACCATTAAAAGAATGGGAAGGACCGCTGCTTATGAGAGCTTTGATGAAGTCCAGCTGAGCCCGTGGCCTACAGGATAATATATGATGTTCTAATGATACCAGGCCGTATTATTTGTAGCACCCTTGTAAACGAGGGCCTGGTCAGTGATCAAAGCAGAGCTGGCAGTGTTTGTTTTTGTTTTTTTTTTTACAATCATGAGAGTATAATGGTACACAGACAGCTTTCTGCGCCCAAATTAACTGAACAGGTCAGAATATCAGCTGGAATTACCCATAATATTGATCTAAAAGCTCATTAGAGCAGAGTTTATTTACTAATCTGGAAGTGGTGAATCACATGTATGTACCCAGGCTGTTGTAGCTCGTGTTTGTTTTTATGGCTGGTAATATGTGTTCCCTCGCTGCCAGGGTGCACTCATTAAGCTGCCGTTAGCCTCCTGCGTTCTACAGTGTTTGGACGCACAGGAGAAGTTGGTTTACGGATCCTACCGGCTGCCAAAGGTGTTCCACAACTTCTTATTTGCTGCTGAGTGAGGAAGTACTAGAATAGGAGGAAATGACCTCAGCAGTGGAATAGCTGGAGTTAATGGACAAAAACAACAGATACTGGGGAGATGGAGTCATGTTACTACTAACTACAGTCAAAACCTCCGTTTCCGTGGAAACAGGCGTCCTAACAATTCAATGGTCTTTAAAGTTTCAAAACAAAAAAAAAAAAAAACGAGTTGAAAACAGCAATCCAAAATAAAGAGTCTAATAGAAAGCATTCATTTTCTCTATTTTTTTAAAACTATCTATGTGGAAGAATAAGAGGCACGTAAAGAAACCAAGGCAACAAGTCCCTCCTCTCCACCGCGTGTCTGTACAAAGAAGGGCCGAGTGTTTGGGTCGTGGGTTTGGGATGGAGTTTATGCGTCTGCGTGTTTAGAGACAAAAGTCAAAAACCTGTTGAGCACAAGGTTGAGAGAAAAGGGGGATGGGAAGTAGAAGAAGGGAAAAGTGAAAGTCTGTCTTTCATGTTTTATGTCAGAGACGGTGACGTGTTGATTGTCCTTTGAGCGCGGCGTGTTCGTTGGACCGCGCTGTGACTGATTGTCCTTTAAGTCTTATTGAGCGCTGAGAGGAGTTTCACTGTTACCTGGTTTAAGCCATTTCCAACAAACACTTCATTCCCTTTTCTCCACCTCTCTACTTGTACTGAACCACTACAGCAGCAGAACTCCGTCAGTGTTTAGTGAAGTTTAGAGTTGACTGAGGAGGCGAGAAGGCGGAGCCTTTATGTCGACAAGAATGAAGAAAGCACAGAGATGTGATAATGCAACTCAGTAAAAAGTCAAAGGCCAGACAGGAAATGTGTGTGCGTGCATGTGTGTGTCAGCCGGTCAGAGTCCAGAGCAGGAGGAGGCGGGGCTTCTGTTAGTAACCATCCAGAGACAGAGGAGAAGAGAGGGGGGGCGGAGGGGAATAAAAGGGAGGAAGAGGGAGAAGATTCAGTCACATGAGGATGCAGCACTCGCAGCGTTTCCTCTTGTCTGTACCTGTGGCGGGGGTGAGGCCGGGGGGCGGGGCCGTGTTGCCGTCGGGATTTGCCACAGGTGAGGAGGCGCTGTCGGGTTCGCGGCCGTCGGAGGACAGTTCCGTGCTGACGGCCTCGGACGTAACCGGCCGTCCTGACACGAGGTCGGCCGCCGTGCCATCGATGGCGGAGAGGTCCGTGACGGTCTTCTCCCTCAGCGACTTCTCGTCGTCTTCATCGATCAGAACCACCTCGGCCTTCACGGCGCCGTCGAAGCCCAGCAGTCGCCTGCTTTCGCTCGTGTCCTCAACGTCCTGGTATCCGAGGAACACCATGGTGACCGGGTGCTCCGTGCTGGCTTGGGGGGGGGAGGTGAGCTCAGGGCCCGGGTGGGCGGTGGGTTGGGTGGTGATGGGGGCGGCGGCGGTGGGGGGCATCATACCCAACTGGGCCTCCCTCTGAAGGGTGACCTGGGCTGGTGGGCTTGAAGGGATGGATGGGGGGGCGCAGGAGGGTGGGGACAGATCATCAACATCAGCTGGGGACACATAAGCCTGTGGAGCAGCTGGGGTCACCAACACCTGACCCCTCCCTCCTTCACCCGCTCGAGGTCTGGCGGCGCGCTGGATCAGCTCGTCGACCTGGGTGGAGCTCCAGCCGTTCTCCACGGCGGCGGTGGTGGAAACGCCGCCGGAGGAGGAAACCTCGTAGACCACCTTCCGGCCGTCGTCGTAGACTTTGACCCCGCGGGACGCTGCGTCCAGCGGGCTGACGCGGGCGGCGGACAGGATCCGCTGCTCGCCCGTCTGCGGGTCGTGCTGCACGTTGATCTCCATGGCAAACATTGCTGTTAGAAGGGGAGGGGTGGAGGAGTAAAAGGGAGAGAAGACAAGGAGGAGGTGTGAAGGGTTGATACAGAAGGGTGTGGGTGTAAAGGTGAGGGGGGGTGTGGGTGGGTGGGGGGCAGAGGTTTTTATATTAGTCATTTAACAGATTCTTTT
>JAPSES010000081.1:2754590-2765087 GCA_029822895.1 Maxillicosta whitleyi | reverse complement strand
AATATTGCGGGGTGTCAGTCACAATATGTGGGGGAACTGTGCTGCTTGGTGGAGGTTTGTGCTCTCTGAGTGCTTTTATAGTGTGAAAATGTAATGGATGATACATTTGACCTTAAATATAACAAAGTCACCTTTCTGAGTTTCTACCCTTCAATAGTGAATTTTCAGTATCTGTGTATACTCCAAACTATACTCATAAAGAGTCCAGTAAAGAGTAAAATTATTCTTGAAGCACATGAAACATTTAATGAGTTGAATTATTCACGAATCACAGTCTTATAATCAGAAAAGTGAATTCTTAGACATTGAACTTTGCTCTGCTCTTAAAAATAAGGATAAATGTGTGTGGTCGGATCCAAGAAGAATGGATTTTGTGTGCTAATTGTGCAGGGAATTGAGCATTTAGATTAATGTCTGACATTTTAAGTAATGTTATGTGTCATGGGATTTTGCAGAAACATTTGTGCTGATGTTCTGTTTGGTGAGATGAGTCAGGATGCGATGGCCATAATAATGTGCGGAAATCATTGAGAACAATTGTGACAATGTCCTGGTGGAGGATGTAACCACTGCGTTCTGCAGCTCTGACACTCACAGATTAGGGCATATAGGAACTAGGTATACACATAACATTTAACTTAAAATACTTAAATGAATATGTATACATAACCTAAAGAAAATACTTGAACATAACCTAAATTTTTAAGAACATCTAAATGAAACAACTTAATTTTAGTAGTTGTGGAAACCTGTATTTTTAAGCAAACCCGTGGATTACAAGTACAATTTTTTGAGCAAAATCTACTTAAAACTTGTGAAAAAGAACTACTCAATTTTGAATGCATTAACTACGTAAATTTGTGGATGCAAAAATGTTGCAGGGTAATTTTAAGTAAAGTCAGCCCATCATTTTTTAGAGTGTATGCCTATATAATAAAACAGTGTGATCATTTGTGCTATTTATGCGATTGTAAAGTTAAAAATACCTGATGATAGAATTTTGCACCTGACATTATCTTATATTAATTCAATATCATTCAAGCCTAACAAATCTGTGTGAATGTAGAAAACGCCTGTAGTCTGGTCTACTCTGAGGATGTGCTTGTTTTTGTGTTGGAGTAAAACTAACATTGGTGCTGGTTCATTCACAGATTCAGTAATACTTTTCTGTGAGGATGTGATTGTAGAACTCATACACTTCTCCTCTTATTGGATTTCCAATTTGTTGACCTCATGACATACATTACTTATTACATATTGAGTGATGTTCCGGTCTGTTTTATGTACAGGGTTATACATTGAGTAAATGTCAGATACATATCATATAGAAAGGTACGGCAGATGAAATGCCCATAGTAAAATGTGAACATATGAGGAAATGTTAAATGTTCCAGTTTGTAATAGATGTAATACTGGATGTATTTTAAACAGGGTTTCATTTCTTACTGTACTGTGCATATTTTTTGTGAATTAAAACAAACAAAACTAGAATGGTACTCAGACAGTGCAGATCCTCCGAAAGCCACTTAGTCCTGGGACCCTCCATTATCCTGGATTATAACCTTGCCATTGATCTCAATCTGGATCACTCCCAAATTTAAATAAATTCTTCTTGTGGACATTATCTCTGCTCACTAAATTTAATCAAAGCCAGATGAATAGTTTTTGCTTAATCCTGCTAACAAACAAACAAACAAACAAACAAACCAACAAACACACAGAGGTGATTCCAGTATCCCGTTTTTCATGGGTAATAATAAGTATATGAACACAGTTAGTATGACCATTATTTTTCAGTATAAATTCTCTGTAAAAACCCTTCTACAATGTTGACTTTTTCAAGAATCAGCGAAACAGCTCCAATGAATTAAATAAAGGAAAATACAGACTGACTCCACCCACACCTGTGAAAGGAAGATGCAGAAAACACATTTTATCAACATGTTACATTATTATATCCAAGGCCATATACACATTACATTTGCCTATTGGTAATGTACTGTCATCTCTCATCATGTTTTTGTATGTGTGTGTTGCTGTGTGCTCCAGGTGTGTTTGCATTCGGCCTGTTCGCAACAGACATCTTCGTGAATGCAGGCCAGGTGGTGACAGGAGGTCTATCACCATACTTCCTCTCTGTGTGCAAACCCAACTACACTGGCACAGAATGTCGCTTCAACCACCAGTTCATCGTCAACGGCAACATCTGCACTGGAAACCCTGTCGTCGTGGAGAACGCCCGCCGGTCATTCCCATCCAAGGATGCATCACTAAGTGTTTACTCTGCTGTTTACCTGACGGTGAGGAGTTTAGTGTCTGCATTTTATAGTTCCAATACATTCAATCCATCTGCAGAATGAAAAAAAAAAAAGTTCCTCTGGCCCACCTGGGCAGTGTGTCCTTCAGACTCTACCAGAGGCCTGAGGGTTCTGTGCAGTACCTTAGCTGTTCCTAACAATGCACTGTTTTGGACAGAGATCTCTGATGTTGTTCCTGCTATCTGCTGGAGCCATCCTCCCAGCTTGGGGGTCACTGCCCCTAGTGCCCCCATCACTACTGGTACCACAGTTGCCTTCACACTCCACATTTTCTCTAACTCTTCTTTCAGCCCTTGGTATTTCTCAAGCTTCTCGTGTTCTTTCTTTCGTACTTTTGGTATCACTGGGGATTGCTACATCTATCACCACCACTGTCTTCTGATGTTTATCCACCACCAATGTGATGATATAGGCTGATTGTCCATCATCACCTTGTCGGTCTGGATCTGGAAGTTCCACAGGACCTTGGCCTGTTTTTTCTCTGTCACCTTTGGGGATGTCTCCCATCTGGACCCTGGGACTTCCAGTCCATATTCTGTTCAGATGTTCCTGTACACTATGTCCTCTTCCTACCTAATAAGTGATGGATAGCTTAGTGGTTTACACTGCTGACTTTGGTGCAGAACGTTGCCAGTTCAAATCCCAGGTGGGGATTTGGCAAGCCCTTAATGCTATACATGACTATACTTTGTACGTTGCTTTGGATAAAAGTGTCAACCATATGTAATGTAATGGTAGAGACTCAACATTAGAGTAGTTCCTGTCACCTGTACCTGGTTATGCTGCTCTATGTATGCATCTTAGCATCTTACACCCATCTGTTTGTTGATGATACATGCCGTGCAAGGGTTTGTCCTTCCATGATAGCCCCCCCTCTGGTTCCTCGTCTTTACTGGGCTTTTGTTGTCTGATGCATTCACTGATCAGTTGGTCATTGGGGGCGATTTTCTTCATATATTCCTGCAGGTTCGCCGTTTCCTCCTGGACAGTAGTTCTGACACTTACTAGTCCTCGGCCCCCTTCTTTTGCTTTGTGTACAGCCTCAGGACACTGGACCTGGGGTGGAACCAACCATGTAAGGAGCTTCCTTGTCTTTATCAGTGGCTTGTATCTCTTCCAGTGGCCAGGATATTATCCCAGCAGAGTATCTGATCACTGGCAGGGCACAGGTGTTAATGTCCTGGATCTTATTTTTGTCGTTCAGCTGACTGTTCAGGACCTGCCTTACCCTCTGTAGGTATTTGGCTGTGGTTGACTTCTGAGCTGCCTCCTCATGATTACCGTTTGCCTGTGGGATCCCCAGGTATTTGTAACTGTCCTGCACATCTGCAATATTCCCTTCAGGTAGTGATCACCTTTCCTCTTCTAGATACCATCCACCCAGATTTATCTAGTCCGAATGACATCCCAATGTCTTTGCTGTAGATCCGAGTGAGGTGAATCAGGGAATCAATGTCACGCTCATTCTTGACATACAGCTTGATGTCATCCATGTAGAGGAGGTGGCTGATGGATGTTCCTCTTTGGAACTGGTATCCACAGCCACTCTTTGAGATGATCTGAGTGAGGGGGTTTAGGCCCATGCAGAACAGCAGGGGGGACAGAGCATCTCCTTGATATATGCTGCATCTGATGCTCACTTTTGCAATTGGCTTTGAGTTGGACTCCAACGTCGTCTTCCACAGCCTCATCGAGTTCTGGATGAGCGCTCTTAGTGTCCTGTTGACGCTATATACAGCTTTAACCATTCCAGTATCCATGTGTGTGGCATTGAGTCATAGGCTTTCTTGTTGTCAATCCAAGCAGTGAAAACAAAAATTATTTCGCAATATGATTCAAAAGTATATCAAAAATGATTATCATTGTCATTTTTACACTCAATAAAGTTACGGAGGAGTTGCATGGCATTGGAATAACTTATTTACTATGTTATAAATGTACTGTTATATTTCCAGACATGGTCCTATTTAATTTCCCTTTTGTTTGTTTGTCTGCTTATGTTTAAGTCATCTTAAAGAGAACAGATGAAACCAATGTTGAAATCCAGCACCAGATGGATTCGCCCCAAAAGTCTGAGCTCATTTAATTAAAAATCCCTGTCAAATGTATGAACTGTCATAGTATTCTATTTTTTATACAACGTTTGGTGGATATGATTTGAATGTAAATCTAAATGCATATAAATATAAAATACACAGGGTCTGTTTTTTTGTAAGGATATTGGCTAACTAAAGAGTAATTGTCAATTATGTTGTACAGGTAGACGGTGGATGGAGGATTTTCTAATTGGGTTAGAAAGAGACTCCTGTAAGTGTATTCAAGGGTATTCCATATGAGACGAAGGAGGGAGGATTGCAGCATTTTTGTAAATTTGGCCTAATAGTACAATAGAAGATGGCATTTTGGAGGGCGATTTGAAGAGCTCAGTGATGCTCATCTGTGCAAATGTGAAAGGAGCAGTGGTACTTTTTAATTTTTTTTTTTTTTTATCAGCAGGAGCAAGAAAAATATAAGGCGAGTGTATTGATGAAAAGAGGATTTTGATATGTACAGCTGCTTGGCCTGTACAATAAGGAGTAAAAGTCTTTTACTATTATTACTATCTTATCTAATAATCATCTATTCTCTCAGAAAAAAGCAGGGTGTTTTTTTTTTTTGGTTTGGATCTACATTTTTGACATCTTTTCTTAACCTATAAAGCCCTAGTGCTACATTTGTGGCAGTTCCCAAATATTTTTTTCTCTATATTTCTCTCTATATTTATATTTCTTTATATTTATCACAATTTAGTGTAATATTATGTATTTTATTTGGCAGTTTTTCAGTGAAAATCAGGTGTATTCCTAATTTAATTCACTGATCATGTAGATGTTCATAAAAGCTCAGAGTAAAGTCGAGGGCTATTGTATCAAACAGAGAAAATTAAATTAAAAAAAGTGACTTTTTCAGGAAAAATCTATCATTAACTGAACATAAACCTCCATCCACTATCATTTATTCATTTGTCTTAATACGATTAGTGAATCAACAGGCAAACATTTTCCATCCATATTTGGGACTTTATGGGTTAAAATGTCAAGTATGCAATGAGCTCCATGACAAAGAAGCTTGTATTTTTAAGTTTCTGTCTAATCTGCTTCTGTTCTTTCTAGATGTATATCACCAGCACCATCAAGACCAAGTCCAGCCGCCTGGCCAAGCCCGTCCTCTGTCTGGGCACGCTCTGTTCAGCCTTCCTCACCGGCCTCAACCGTGTCTCAGAGTACCGAAACCACTGTTCGGACGTAGTGGCTGGATTTATACTGGGATCAGCTGTTGCTCTGTTTCTGGTGAGAGAAAATGGGGTTTTAACAGGAGACGTGAGATGGACTCTAACCATGGTGTATTCATAAATTATAATGTTTAGCCTCTGCCTGGAGCTGACCCAAGTAATTAAAGATTAACTCAGGCCGAAACTGTTACCAGCATGATTTTTATTTTTTTATTTTTTTGCTGCTATTTTAAAATGATCTGCCTGTGTCAAAAATACATATGCATTGGTGTTCATCTCAATACATTTTTGGAAATATGTTCATCTCTTTAGAAATCTGTAAAACTGTTAAAATATCTTGCATTTATACAATTACATATCAGGCAAGTAGTGTATTCTTTGCTCCACTATATTTATAAGTTACTTTAAAGACAATATTTTACAAAATTCATAATAAAATACACTTTTAAATACAAAATAGTGTTATATTTTTACATATATATTTTATATACATATTTACATATTATACATATTTATATTTTCTGGACTATGAAGCGCACCTCAATATAATCTGCACTCACCAAATTTTAAAAGAAAAATATGTTTTTTTACATACTATATATGCCGCAGCAGATTATAAACCGCAAGTGTCCATGTTATAATATGACATATTTACACAGAAAGATGGTAAACAGAAAGATCTTTAAAATATTTATTTACATACCTTAACTGCTTTTTTCCAAACAGTGCCTGCAACATGGGAGTAACACAGTAGCAAAATGGCAGTAAAACGGCTGGTAAAAAAAACAAAAAAAAACAGAAAGGTCTCTATTTACTTCTTGGACAGTCAGTTTTTGTTTTTTTTGACTTTTGCGCTTCCTGCTAAGAGTGCCCTCTGGAGACTGTCAACCTGTAAATAATAATAATAAAAGAAAATCTATAGATTAGACACGTCATATTATAGACCACAGGATTCAAAACGTTGAAAAAAGTAGCTACTTACAATTTGGAAAATGCAGTATGTATTTGACAGTTTAGGACAAAACAGGCTTCATAAAAAATGTCCAGTTAAAATTTGACATAACTATTAATCTGCATCTACTACTTAATTCTGTGATTCAAGCTATAATCTCTTAAAGCACCGTGTGACTTTCAGCACATTTTTTTTTCGTCACTCTGGCCTTTTCCAGAAATTTTGTTTGAGTGGCGACCATGCAAAAGTGGTTTCTCATAAATTCAGTAAGAAAACGAGCCAGATCTCTACAACATCGAATTGTACAGACCGCCAGGGGCTTGTTTTTACACAGCTTTGTTAAATCGATAAGCCCAGTACAAGTCAATTGTAATCTTCCTGTACTTTTACAGAAATATGATTTCCCTTCTCCAGTATTTTCACATTTCTGTATTGGTGCATTAACTGAAAGGCTTTGAATGGGGTCATACGTGAATATTCAACACTACTTTACTTCAGGATGTAGTTCATGAGGAGGTGATCAAGGTAAAAGGATTTCAGCTTGAAAGAAGTTCAGAACTGGGCGAGTGTGAATAGAAGGATAAAGTTCAAGTAGAGGAGGAAGAACGAACAAGAGAAAGTACGGAGGTGCCCCTGGATCTCTACTAAGATCCCTCTGATTTCAAGACAAGTTAAAAAAAACAACAACTGACAATCAAAGGAAGAGAAGTAAGAGTAATGTAAGGATGAGCAAATGTGAGAGTTTGTGAATTTTGTCATTGGTTAGATTCTTGTAAAAAGTAAATAGAGGGAACCAGCTGAGGGAACCGGTGATCTTATTAATTCTGTCTCTGCACCATTTTTATCCTGAGAAGGGCAAGGAAAGGGGATCTTGTTATCTGTCTTGTTAAAATAAACGTTTTAACAAGGGGATAAATTGTGCAAACTGGACTTGTACGATCAAGCAAGGTAGAAAATCTATGTCCTGCTGAGAAAGGTAGAGAGAACGAGAGAGAGATTTGGTATATTGAGTGTCAATACCATTATTGCTAAAGTAAGAAACCTAGTTAAGACAATTCCAAATCTCTACACTAAAACAGCAGCCATGCCATGTACATCATCCGGAGCAGTTCACTGTCAATATTTATCTAATAACATGACTGTTGTGGAAAAATTCTACTCCTACAAATCTCAATGGAAAAAGATCAGGAAATGATCAGTGTCTTTCTCAAAGGTTTCATTTGTGGATCCACCTGTACCAGTCCCACAGAGGCAAGAATCAGTCTGAGGAGAACCAAAGTTACACGTCACTCATCCTGTCTTATAAGGCGGTTCTAAGAGAAAATATGACTAATGTCAAGCTGAACTGTCAAAGAGTCCTCAAAGTCGTCTCTTCCTGAAGCCACATCTGCGCTACCTACCCCAGGCGTCTACCCCCAGGCTGTAATCAAAAGGTCCTTGAGTAGTTCAGATATGAATACAAACAGGTACAAACTGTTTTTTTGTCTGAGCACCGTGATCCTTCTACTGGACTGGGACAAAGTTCAACTGTCTCTAAACTAAGACTAAGAATATATGCAAATACAGACTAAGAAAAATACTATCAGACTAAAATTCCCATTACATGACTAGATTAGATTAACCCTGGCAACACATAGAGACTGAAATCTGCTTGGACAAAATGTCTTACATCCACATACATGAACTGGAAGCAATGCAGCCAAGAGAAATGCTAAGAAGAGAACAAATATTAGAATATATGTTGTAAATGTAGATCAGTGTTTCTGATTATGTTTCCATAGGCAAATCAGATCAAATCAAATTTTATTTGTATAGCGCCAAAACGTAATCAGAAGTTATCTCATGACGTTTACATATGGAGCTGGTAGAAACCAGACTCTTAGGCCAATTTACAGAAACCCAACAGAATCTTCCAGGAGCAAACACTTGTAGTCAGACCTTGCTGGCCCTGAAGGCCCACCGCTGTCTTTAAGTCTAACCACACTTTAAACCAGTGCTTCACAATTATTTCTGTTACCCCCCCCCCCAGTAAGAAGAAAACAATTTGCACTTGCAAATTGCAACTTGCAATTCCTAGTCCATGTTGCTTTGATTTTATTTTGCTTCTTCAGGATCCGTGCTTCTCTTGCAATCTCTGCATTTTTTGACACTTGTCCACTACATGGTACCAGCTCTACTCTACTCGACTGTACACAGCGCTTTCGCTTTTCCATTATGAAAAAGGACCCGATACTACTTTTTTAGTACTGCCTCAGTCGAGTTTCCAAAATCCTGGAGCGAATACCAAAACATGATGTCACGACACTGCAGACCACTGATTGGTCAGACAGTTTTCTCTGTGACCCACGATTTACAAAAATCAGATGCAGGAGTACACAGTAACTAGCGAAACATTAAACCACATGATGACAGAACAAAACTACACCATAGATGGTCACGTAGATTCAGTCTTTGGTGGCGGATGTAAAAATCCAGACGAGAGGTTTCGGCAACTCTCTGAGCAGATGACATGGAAGTAACGCGCCGTGTAGGACTGACAAGATGAGCCGAGACGAGCCCATGTATGTGGAAAAGCACCACAGGAATACCGAGTAGAGTAGAGCCAGTACCATGTAGTGGAAAAGCGCCATGTGTGGGTCAGGTGTTCAGTTATGTAAACATTGGAGCCTTGTATCTTCCTCCCTTGCATTAGGAATTCCATTTTATATATTCACTTAGCAAAGCGATTAATGATAGCTGGTTTATTTTTTTTTATCCTTACAGAGAAGGGTGTGACAAGCCGAGATGTTGTTCAGGTCCAGCTTGATCTTTTTACTGTGGAAGAAACTGCTTACTTACATTTCGAGGGTTTGTTGCTCCTCGTGTGGAGTGTCTTCACCATCACTTCTCTCCTTAGCCACTGCTCTGACGTACGATCGCTGTTTAATTTCCATTCCAGTCACAATCACGTTGTCTTTTCTTGTGTACTGTTCCAGTTCTTCTACTCTATTGAATTAAGTCTTTTATTTTCTTGTCTTTCTCTTTCACCAGCATCTTGAGTTGTTTTACCTTGTCCATAAGAACCACCAGCTTAGTTTGTTGTTTTGCAGCTCACCTGAGTTATCCACTCATAAAGTTCAAAGACTTTTTGATCTCTTCTTGGTCTTCATCCAGCTGACTGCTTTTTTTTTTTTAGGAGGCATTGTCAGTTCAATTTTTTCAAGAAAAATAGAGGTATGACTAAGAAAAAGATGATGATAAAAACTATTGATGAGCTGTGAATGTTGTTCACACACTTTAACCCCAGTGCATGCTGGTCAAATGCCGTGAGTGTGTACAAATGCATATAAACATATTAACATGTGATGCAGTTGTGTTTTTCAATATGCAGTGTTGAAACACAGCTGCTCATTAGCATTATTCAAGTGTTTAAAATAGTTGGATTTTACTCTCATATAAAGACTCAGTCACAAAGTTTGTAGACCGTTCCTAAGTTGATCGTCAGGTCATTGTTTTTGTGTATCTTTGTTTTATTCTTATGTCTTCTACTTTAAATTATTTGTTTCAGGTATTTTTCTTGCAAAGCCTTATCACAGTACAGATTTGAGATCCCCTGCTATTGATAAAGTGAGAAAAGAGGAAGGGAATTTAAAGGAAGGAAGGGAAGAGGATTTAACATCTCACCCATCCCCCATTCCCCCACCCCATGCCCAGAGCCACTGGGGTAGAACAGTGTAGTGCTACACTGTGGACTCCTGCTTATATAATGCATCTTAACTGTCTAAGCAAAAAAAAAAAAAAAAAAAAAGCCGTTGCGGTGGTACTCAATGTGCACTTTTACAGTACTGACTGATTCTGCAATATTGTCACCACCTGGGGGTGCTGGAGTGCACTTTTGCACTGTAGCTGTAGGCCTACATGGCTGTAATGTGAAATAATTGCGCCCTTGGTCTTTTTTTTATATTCAAAAACTTTTT
>JAPSES010000081.1:2709278-2720906 GCA_029822895.1 Maxillicosta whitleyi | reverse complement strand
AACTAAATTTTGCTTAATGGCCATGTTCAACCCAATATGATCCCAAGTGGGTAAGACCTGTAAATTAATGCCATAATAATCTATAAAAGATACCAATTCAAAATCATATTATAGGAAAATGTTTACCTTTAAAACTATCCCTTAAAAATTTAACATAAACAACCTGAAATTTAAGAAAAATAAGTGCGATTTTAACCAATATTATGTCACACTTTATCATTTACACATATGCATTATGACTTACAATGGACCTATAAATACACAAAACATTTGGTAACAAACAGAATGATATCAAAATTTCCCAAATGTTTTTATTTTATTTTTAATTTCAGGTTACACAATTGTTCAGGTGCACATTTTTGTGAAAGTATGATTTTAAATGTAAACATCTTATGTAATTTGTCAATTTTACACTAAAACAAATCTAAAAATTTAAATTTGTCATTATTTAAAGGTTGTCATGTTATTATTTTACTGGTCTGGCCCACTTAAAATTAAATGGTTCTGTATATCGAACCTGAACTAGTCTAATTTTGACAGCTTTGACTGCAATATCTTCAATATCATTTTTGCATTTCACATATAATAATAATAATAATAATAATAATAGAAATGGTAGTATATTGCAAAGTCAAATGTGAGAAACATTCATTTTGACACCACAAACATACTTCTAAGTCGTTAAAGGTTAAAGCATTCTACAATTACGGTGCTACATATAATTTGTGTAAACTGCCTACAAGTTCCTTGTAAGAGTGTGGTGTCACGTTAATAAGCAAGAAACGCAAGTACTAGTCTTTCATGATGGTCTGTCTGTACTCTTTCTTGAAGTGCTGTAATTAGAAGACAAGCTGCATTTAGAGTAGTAGCATCTAGGTTCTTCCCCTGTGGTGAAACTACTTCATTTAATGCAGACACTGAGTTAAAAAAAAAAACAAACAAAAAAAAAAAACGCACTGCTGGAAAAAGCACTAATTTTGTGTAGTATACAGAGCTGAAAGAACAGTTTCAACACAATAAAAAAGAATAATTTCTGCAGAAATGTACTGCTTTAAAATCATTATTAGACTGCCTGGGGTTTTGAGTCAAAAGTAAAACCACTGCTGTTCAGTTTGATCTTTTGATACTGGGTTCTTGGATTATTAATTGGTTCTAAATTGTTTTTATACTCCAGATGTACTTAATACATTTCTTGTTATATTGTGTTTTGGTTGACATTGACTAAAAGCCATCTCATTTCTTTAAATTTGCAAAGCAATTATTTGATGTCTGTTTTTCCAGTTTTGTGTCTCAAAAAAATGCAAACAAAATAAAACCCATAATTGCTTTACAAACATCATTTATGACAAATGTTGACCTTTTTTTATGCCTTTTTGCTGCTTCACAAGCAGTATAGTTGTTAGTATAGTAGTTATAGATGAAGTTCGTGATTGGACTGGAAAGATACCAGGTTAAGGAAAGAAGGCAGACTAATATAGCAAAAATCTGCTAAGATGTGACTAAAAACATAGTGTTTTCAGCGTCATTTCCCATGGAGACAGAGTATAGGATGACATGCCAGGCCTATGGCATGAGCTCCACAAGGCGAGCCATTGGAGTGCCCCATATATTTATTAATATTTAAGCCAAACCACAAACTTCTCCTAACCCAACCCAAGGTGCTTTTATTGCCATTACGTAAAAACCTTTAAAATGTGATGCAGATCACCATTCCGTTTATATGATAGGGACCATGGACATTTATGAACACTGCTGTATAAACAAAATATAGCCATGTAAATATGCCAGAATTAGTAAAAATAACTACTTTTCATCTGCAGTCCCGAGGCAGGTGACAGAAACAAGACATAAAAAGCCAACATTTGTACAACACTCATTCACCATGATTTTAAGAAAATTAAAAATACATATAATGAAGACATAAACATCATTAAAAATAAACACAAACAGATGGACATCAGATGATTACATTGGCATTAGTCGTCACATTCACCTCTATACTTACATGCAACTTGTGTACAAGTGATGAAATATATGACAGTTAAAAATGAGTGCATCTCAGATTTTTTAGGAGCCACTGTTTTAAGTGAGTTTCAAAAGTGTCGGTAGTTGGACACTCTCTTAGGGTTATTCCATACTGTATAGGGCAGGTTATTCCACAGTTTTCCTGCTACTACTGACAGGATGTTTTGTCCAAAAGTGGTACATCTGAAAGGTACTACGTCTGAAAGGTACTACACAGTTCCCATTTGCAATCCCATGTTCCGCCCTTCAGTCTTTGGAAGAAGCCATGCAATGGGGGAGGGGCAAGGTTATGTTGTAATTTATATAAAAAGCAAGCATACTTAAAAAATTAAAATTCTCAAAAGTTGGGAGTTTATGTTTCTCTACTATATTACCATGATGAAATGACAAAACCTTTTTAATCAAAAGTGTTTTATAGGTTTGTTTTTTGTTTTGTTTTTTTAAATGGTTTTAAGTGTGGTCACATAACCAGTTAGTGACCAGTTTGTGAAACAGTACTTGATGTGAGAGAAAATTGTAGCGTGTAAGAACAGCTTGGCAGCTTTAGTGTGGAGAACTGGTCTAACTTGTTTAATTGAATTGAACTCTGTTTGCTACCTTTTTACATGACTTTTGAATATTAGGTTTCAATCATAAATCAGTCCTAAATCCTGTCCTCTCAGGAACATATTAGAATGTGACACCTTCATATTTAGTTTAGAGAACATCATGCACACTGTCTTTTTTGTGTTTATGTAAAGACATGACTTAATCAGCCACTCATCAATAAGAGCTATTGCAAATATGAGTGTGGATGCTACTTCTTGGTAGTTTTTAGCATGTATAAGATCACAGCATCATCTGCATATAGCTGAACACTGACATTTCTACATGCATCTGGTAAATCATTTATTTATAGTGTGAACAGGATTGGACCAAGTACAGAGTCTTGGGGGACCCCCTACTGAACATTCCCGGAATAGAGATTTTGAATTGTTAACACAAACACATTGCTTTCTACTGCACAAATATGAATGTATCCAGTGGAGAACTTGATCAGAGGAATTAAAATATGGTAACTGAGATCAAAGAACTTCATGATTAACAATATGAAATTAAGTCTAGAAAGACTGCACCAACATATGAATTCCTATCTAAGTAGCCTCTGACCTTTTCGAAAAACAAACAGTTGGCTGTTTCTGTTGAGTGATGGGTTCTGAACCCAAATTGCATAGGGTGGAGTGATTTTTTTTTTTGCTTTTACAGAGATGTTGGATAAGTAGAAGAAATTTATTGAACAATCCTTGGTGACTATTCATTGGTCCAAAGGTCCACAGGTCCAAAAATTGCTTGGGGTGTTTTTTTGGGG
This sequence comes from Maxillicosta whitleyi, assembly GCA_029822895.1. NCBI lineage: Eukaryota > Metazoa > Chordata > Actinopteri > Perciformes > Neosebastidae > Maxillicosta > Maxillicosta whitleyi. The sequence continues at coordinate 2,717,533 of JAPSES010000081.1, read as the reverse complement.
GTGGGGAGGAGGCAGGGGATTAGGGTTAGGCTAACCCTAACCTTTGGACCAATGGGCCTTCGGACCAATGGACCTTCAGACCAGTGGGCCTTTGGAATAATGACCCATCCCCCAATCCTTTTACAAAACACTTCATGAAATGCCTAATATTTCCTTAGACAAACATACAATGTACTTTTATCATGCACATGTATGCATTGCAACCAATCCCACTGATTGTACAAAGTCACAAGACTTTAACAAGTAATTGTTATTGAAAAATATAATAATGCATTTTAAGATTAAATGAGACTTATGAAGGCATTTTTAAACAATTTAAACATGTGCATATAGAATTTATATTGAATCCCTGCCTACACCTAACAAACTAAAGAGAATGCTATTAAATGTGTGAAAAAAGAAAGTATTCACCTGTCCTGTAAATGTGTAAACTTCATACATGAAACATACATACACATATAATACATACTGAAAATGTATGGAGTTGCATGAACGGTAGAATTCCACCATACTCTTTAGTAGTGAAGTCGCTGACTAACATTAAATTGTACATTCATAGAGCTGTATTCTTTCAATGCAACAATATGTAGGCAACATTTTATAGGCGTTAGTCTAGTCTGGACTTGTTTTTGTTCCTGAAACTTGGCATCTTTTGGCCTGTAAAAGTGCATCAACACCAAGTGTCATGTCCTGACTCTCTGTCACTTTCAGAATGTCATTTAAGTGCTTTTGTGTGAGCCTTGAAAGCACTTTTGTTTTACTGATATTCATTACTGAGAAAATGTCTTCATAAAGATAGGTGCGTAGACATTTGCATAGAATTTTAGCAGCCAGGGCTGTTAATTTGGGGCACCCTGGTAGTAGATACTGATAAAATGTTTCCAGACCTGAGGAAAGGAGGCAAATTTGCACTTAAAATCTGCATCACATTGCAAATCAATTATTTACAGCTGGATGTCGACCGGCAGATGAGTGAAAAACTGAAAACTGAAAATTCTGCCATAACTTCCCCAAATACCTGAAAACATTTCTCAAACTCCCACAGTAATCCTGCAATCTTGCCTTTGTACTGTTTCATATCCGCATCAGGTCTGGTCACACGCACATCTCTCAGTCAGGGGAAATGAGTAGGGTCACCACTTGCCAGTTGCGTCTCAGCTTCAACTGAAATGCATGTATGTTGTCAGAAAACTGTGTGACAATTTTTTTGTGGCCTTGCAACATTTTGTTCAGATTTTTCAAATGTTCAGTCATATCAACCAAAACTGCAAGGTCCTGCAGCCATTCCTGAGATTGTAATTCCAACGCCGATTTTCCTTTTAGTCCATGAACTGTCTGATTTCATCTCGTAGATCAAAGAAATGCCTCTGCACAGTGCCTCGGCTTAACCATCTCACTTCAGTGTGGTATGGCAGGCTGTGGGTAATGTTGCTGTCGCTGAGTAGGATGTTAAATTGATGATGGTTTAGACCTCTGGCTCGGATGAGATTTACAGTGCGAACAACCACCTGGTTAATTTTCAAAGACTTACAACACAATGCCTCCTGGTGCAAAATACAGTGAAATGTCCAGAAACAATCTCCTCCATTAAGGGCTTGTACTTTCTCTCTGAACTTTGTCACAACACCTGTTTTCTTTCCGATAATGGATGGTGTGCTGTCAGTGGACCAGTCCACTCCAACTCTGTCCAGTGCAGGAACGACAGAGCCGAAAATGTCCTCGGCTGTTGTGGTGTCCATCATAGACACCAACTCAAGAAACTCTTCAGTAACAGTCAATGTCTTATGAACGCCACGAATAAATATGGCCAGTTGAGCCATGTCTATGATGTCAGTGCTCTCATCTATTGCAATGGAAAATGCAATAAATGACTTGACTCTGTTTCAACTGGCTGTCTACATCTGCTGAAAGTTCCGAAATCCTCTCTGCTATAATATTCCTTGTCAGGCTAATACTGGCAAAAGCTTGTCGCTTCTCGGGACATACGAGTTCATCTGCCTTCATCATGCAGCTTTTAACAGAGTCACAGTCAGAATACAGCTTTGATGCTAATGCTATTTCGCTTGAAATTAGGTAGCTGGCTTTTACTGTTGCTTCACTTACAATGGTTGAAAGTGGACTGCTGTTTTCTCAGACCCACCAGCAATTCGTTGATCTTATCTTTTCTCAGTTGTCCTCGCAAGCTGTCATATTTTTCGCTGTGATGAGTCTCGTAGTGGTGCCAAATGTTATGTTCCTTAAATACCAAAGCTTGTTGCAAACACACCAAGCACAAAGGTTTCCCATGTTTCTCCGTAAATAGGACATGGTCCATTTTTCTTTGAAAATCCTACACTCTTTATCTACTTTTCTCTGTTTTGATAATGACATTGTGGCTAATGACGGTGTAGCAGGGAGATAGAGATCAGGGTAGAAGCAACGTCGTAACAAGCAGCAGAGGGCGCATTGATACCGTCTGCTGTTTGGTTTGTCTTAGTGATGCTGTTTGTCTTCTACTCTTACCAAAACAGTGTGCCCCCTGGCGGATAATTCTTGAATTGCATTTAATTAAAAATATTAAATCCATGTGCTTCATACATTTTTTTTTTTTTTTTACTTTCAAATTATCCTTCGGGCCTGATTGAACCTCCTTGCGGACTGGCGTATGTTTGACACCCCTGGTTTAGACCATTGCATGACAGTTTAGTTACTTGCTAGGTAGTTAGGTTTTACAGATGAATCAATATGGTAGAGGATAACAGTGTGGAGCCTCTGAACGTCTAAATGGATCACATCTGATTACCATGAAAAGGTGGCAAATTGCATTGCATACACCAATTATTAACATGTATTGATAAGTTTAGTGAACTGGCAACTTGTCCAGGGTGTACCTCGCCTTCACCCTTAGCTGGGATAGGCTCCAAATGATTCTGATGACTCTAGTGAGGATAAAGTGGGTTCAGAAGATGAATGAATGATAGGTTTAGTGGTTCAGAAATTATTAAACATTGTAGATCAGTAGATGCTTTTGGTTGCCAGTAAATGTTTGGGTCTTTATAAGTTAATATAAGACTGACAAATGCGTGACCATTACAACACCATTAAACCAAAAAACCTAATGACTTTTGCACAGAACTGTATATGGACCTGAGTGTATGTCTGATGATAGTAATAAGTTGAATCTTTACATGTTAGTTTATGGAACTGAGTTTAAAGTGATTATTTTGAGTGATTACAAATTCCCACTCCCTCTGGGGAAATATACCAGAGTATTTCCAGTTGCACTGTGTGAGCCTTGTATGCTGTCTTGTTCCTCACTTGTAATTATGTTGGGACTACATTTTTTCTTTGAACCCTCCAATCAGCATTTTATAAGCTCAGTGTAAAATCTTGTTTCATCCATTCAAATTGTGTCCTGCCTGGCCCAGGCCTGCATTCCAGCTGCTTTTTCTCACTATATTCTGCTATGCTCCACGGGGATGCTGGTTGAATGTCGAAGCAGCTTAGGATGACAGCAATGGCAGGGCAAGGAGGAGGGTGAGATCAGAATGCCAACAGGCAGCCTTGCAGAGGGAAATGACAGGAGCAGGGATGGGAATTTTTTCCCTGTATATGGGTATGCTTTGCTGAAACATAAAGTTGCTTTTGTTGTCCCATAGCGAGATGTTGTCAGACGTTTTCAGCAGATGATGACAGGAAAAGATAGCAGGTTGAAAAGATGAAAGAGAAAGACAGTGGAATCTAGTTCAGTATGTTCAGAGAGCTTCATATATGATACCGCAATATATGTCACTTAGTGTTAAGTATGATGTTGTCTTACTTGAGATTATGTATTCCATCTGGTGTTGCTGGAACGTTGTATCTTCTCATGTACTCATGCATTTCAGGAAAACTCTTTTTGACATAGTCCTCTGCGCTGCTTTCTCTCACTGTGGCAAATCGGAATCCCTGAGAGGGATGGTGCAACTGTGGGTGAGAAAAAAAAAACAGGCTATTACCTTTAGAACACTGTGAAAATACACTGCCTAGCCAAAAAAAAGTCACACATGCAATATTTGACTGCAACACCTTTAGTTTTGATTCCAGGAGACATTCAGTGGATTTGACTGCACAAATAATTCTGATCCTTCCATGGGTCAGTACTGCAGTGGTTCATAATGTTGGAGCTGGAAGAAGGTTATTTCAGTCTAACTGCAGTAAGTGTCCTCTCATGTCTTTAACGCCAAACAGAATGGACAATGCCAGGACTGATCAGGATCATCAGGCTCATGACAGAATGCTTAAGGGAGAATGAAACATCATTTTCACACATGGATTAGCTTCCATAAAGTCCAGACTCTAATTTAGGATGTGATGAAGACTTGATGCATTCAAAAAATGAATGCAACTATGAATGGAAAAAATATTATAAACCTTATTGTGGCGCTATGAAAATCGACTGAGTAGCTCAGTGGTTAACGCCACTGACTTTGGTGCAGTGGTGACTTTGGACTCTTTACTCTATATATCCCAATACCCACAAGGGGGCGAAAGTTCCAAGCCAACAGGAAGGGCATCCGACGTTAAAACCTCTGCCAAATTAACATGCAAAGGTGATTTGCTGTGGCGGCCCCGAAAGGGAAAAAGCCGAAAGAAATCATCATCATCATTGTGGCACTATGAAAGCATTGTGTGGCAAAAAAGATTTCACAGTGAATGCCTCATGTAATCAAAACTGAAGATGGTGCAGTCAAATATTGCCTTCTTTTTTTTTTTGACCGGGCAGTGTTTTAGCACTATAAGCATTGATCCATTCTCACTTTTCATAGGGTACTTCAGTTCTAAAATGTACAAAATCTCTATTGTTTTTCTTGTCTTGTCCCATCTTTAATTTTCTCATGTGCTTGACTGGAATACATACTTTTTTCCTAAATTGGCCTCAGAAAACTTCCTTAAATAAATAAACACACACACACACACACACACACACACACACAAATATTTCATGAAGTTTTATTTCTCTCAAAAGCATCCCTCTGTAATCCTGTAAAGAGTAGATACTTGACCTTGTTCTATTTCATAATGTGAATGCAGCATCAAACCTTTTGGAAAGCACCTTCAGAACTGATTTTTGTAAATCGCAGGTCACAGAGAAAACTGTCTGACCAATCAGTGGTCTGTAGTGTCGTGACATCACGTTTTGGTGTCGGTCCCAACGTTTTGGAACCTTGGCTGAGGTGGTACTAAAAAACTTGTATTGGGCCCCAGATTCCAGGGACCTTTTTCGTAATGGAAAAGCGAAAGAGCCGTGTAGAGTGGAGTAGAGTAGAGCTGGTACCATGTAATGGAAAAGTGCCATTAGTGAACTGGGCCAAGGGACCCAGATTTACAGGGCCCAGAGGTGCCACCAAAAACCATCACCTCTGTCTTTGTTTCAATAAACTTTAAAAAAAAAAAAAAAAAGTCATAGCCATCCAGGCATTTATGTCCTCTCGACACCTGAGCAGAAGTTTGACTGTAGATTCATCCCTCTTTTTGAGTGGAACATTTATCTGACTGTCATCCCTAAATAGCTCCCAGTAGGGTCTGACATGGTAGTGCCTTGCATGGTACAGCAGCATAGCAGCCACCTACTGGTGTGTGTGTGTGTGTGTGTGTGTGTGTGTGTGTGTGTGTGAATGTAAGGCTATGTAAAGCGCTTTGAGTACCAAAGTGTAGAAAAGCACTATGTAAGTGCAGTCCATTTACCATCAGTATAGCAGTGAAAGGCAATATCATGCTTCCTAAATACGGACCCTAGTGGAAGCAGGTACAGAGAGAAATGTAGAGGGCCTAGAACTGAGCCCTGAGGGACCCCACATGAGAGGTGGGCAGATGAGGAAACCGAGTCAGAACGTTCAATCAGTCAAGTATGACCTGACCCACTCCAGGGCTGCACACCTGATGCCCACCCTCTGTTTTAAATGACAAATTAAAAGCTCATGGTCCACTGTGTCAAAAGCAGCAGTTCAGTCTAAAAGCACAAGAACAACACAGTCACCAGAGTCAGTAGCTAAGAAGATGTGATTAAAAACTGTTAAAAGAGCTGATTCCGTGTTGTGCAGGGGTTTAAAACCAAATTGGAAGACCTCAAGAATCGTATGTTTTTCCATAAAAGACCGAAGTTGTGTGAATACTATTTTCTCAACGATTTTAGAAATAAAAGGCAATTTAGAAATAGGCCTGTAATTGGCAAGAACTGCAGGATCTAGTCCTGTTTTTTTAATCAAAGGTTGCTCTACTGCATGCTTGAAATGTTCATGGACTACACCTGACGACAAACTGCTATTAATAAGACTCAGAACGGAGGGCCCTATAGTGGTTAGAACCACTTTAACTAGTGAAGGAGGAACCACATCATTTGGAGAACTTGACAGCTTCAACTGAACAACAGTCTCCTGTAATAAATACAGTCACTGGTTCAAACCTGTCAAACACAGCAGAGCAGGGCACATAGACTGAAGTGTCACCTGTGGATGGTGGGATTAAAGACCTAGTGGAGGCTTTCAGTTCATCAAAAATGTTTTTAAAATATACCTTTGTCGTCTTGGATTGTTGGAGAGATGTATCATTGAAACCCACATGGATTGGAACGTGGGTAACAGTGGACAGTGGAGACACCAGCAGCTCCAGCAGTTTCTGAAGAATGGTGATGACAGTGGAGCTGGGGTGACACATAGTTATGGCATTAAAAAATCTGACTTTGTGAATGATAGAGTCTGCAAGGATAGCGGTGTTCGGAGGGAATGGTGGGCGAGGAGACGAGGTAAAGGATGAGCTAGCACCGGACCTTACAGATGGATGCTCCACTGGGGGATCACTGGAGTGACGGTGAACCGCCTCCTGCAGAAGCTGAACGCCGGGCAGAGTAGTGGTGACCCAGAATCAGAGATCTCACTGGGGGGACATGTATGACGATCATCACCGGCCGTCAGCTCAGAGGCAGTAGCTGATACATCCCAGATACGACTCAGGTGAGATGGGACGCACACCAGTCAGTTTGGAGGGGGGGGGGGGCTGGAGCATCCTCCACGGACAGGATGCTGAAGCTATTGTTTTTGTGACCATGTATAACCACTTCAAACCAGGCTGTTGAACAGGCTGGACGAGGACAGGTAGAGGATGGATCCTATAGCACCGTATCATCAGAGGGGGTTTTGGACTTCTCTGTGCTTTTCAGAAAAAGGCTGGACAACAAGAAGGCACCTGGAGAAACCAGAGAGCTGCACATCTTTCTCCGCTAACTCTGGGGAGAGGCACTGGATATCCTCCATAAGATTGGTTACTCTCTTGTAAGTCTTCTGCAGGCTTCTGCTGGCTTGGATGAGCCGGCTGTCTCCAGGTGACATGGATGAGGTCATGGAATGGTAGCAGCGAGGACACAGAAGACAGGGAGCAGAAAGTGGTCGGCAAGAGCCACAGGTAGGTCACCAGTTGTAGGTGTAGGTAGTTTATCTGCAGGGCTAAGAGCAGCCCAGTTGACTTAAACCGAAGCCACTGGATGGACACCCAAAGTCCAGAGATGGTGTCAGACAGGTGCCAAAATAACAGGGTTTAGTCCATATAGTTGTGGACCGCCCTGCTCATAGAGCAAGGATTAAGTATAAAACACAGAGTATAATTTTTAAGTCAGCGTGGCATTAATAGCAGTTTGGTTCAATGGCACTGCCTGACTAAACCACTATAAAAATCCTAACAATCAGTATTTCTGATAGAAAGACACAATTTAAGACTAAGTTTGAGTAAAAATAAACGTGAAACTTTAAAAATGAGTTGTTTAAAAGGCTGTTTTTCTGGAGTAGATAAACCAGCGAGATGACAGACACCATGCAAGGGTCAAAGGTCACAGGCAAAGGCAGCACCAACCAAGAATAGACCTTGGTATTTCCAAGACAGATAGACATCTGAGTATGCTCAGTTCATCTCCAATCACATGTGTAATGGGGGTAAAACAGAGCAGTGAGTGAGACTGACTCAAAATGAAAAAAAAAAATAGATGGTTTGAACTTTGTCCTTTTTCTTTCTTTCTTTCTTTCTTTTTTTCTTTTTTCTTTTTGTTTTTTAAATCATATACTCTGTTCTTGCAGAGTTTTGATCATGTAACTGCTTTTTGGAGTTCAAACCGGTGCCAAAAAGCAGCTGGACTTATTGAAGGAAAAAAAGAACCCCAAAAACAAAACTACTGGGCCAAAATTCAAGTAACTGTTTTTCTTCAGTGTGTTCCAGTTCACAGTTAATGTTCAACATCCTAAATCTCT
>JAPSES010000081.1:2687150-2705946 GCA_029822895.1 Maxillicosta whitleyi | reverse complement strand
AAAGTTAATGGGTTCTTCCCAGCCCCACACTCTACCCCTCCACCAAATTTGATGGAAATTGGGTCAGTAGTTTTTGCCTAACCCTGCTAACAATGACACAAACAAACAAACCAACAGATGCGGGTAAAAACACAACCTCCTTGGCAGAGGTAACAAATGAATATTGAGTTTACCATAATGAATATGCATCACTTATATAGGGATATGGTAAAAGTTTTTATGAAATAGCATACAAATTTTTATGAAGTGAACTGAAGCGGAACTTCAGAAGCCTTCGTGATGATGCAGGACAATAGACACAGTGGACGTACAGGCTGGAAACCAGCTTGTAGGAGCACGAAGCCAAGTCTGATGCACCACAAGCAAAGCATCACTGGAAGAACGGCCACAATGATGCCATCACGGGAAGAAGAAGAGCGAAGCTGGAAGAAACTGGAAACTTGAAAAACAACTGGAAAACTTAAAAAGAAGACAGAAAAAATGGCAAAAGAGAGTCTCCAACTCCTTTTGTACTTGGACCCTCAGGAGTGGTCATCCTGCCTGGACATGAATAGTGATGAACATTTGGGCGTTGGTTTCATTTGCATAGGAGCGTGCGTGTGTCCGTGGTCTCACGTTGCATTGGAATGTCTTCCTTTGGAGGCGCAGAGACGATGTCTCCACTCTAAGTTACTTGATTTTGACTTTGATTAAATATTACTCCTATCTATGTCAGTATTGATCCAAATAAACACAATGATTTTATAACATGGCCTAAATCACAATAACATGATTATGTCAATGTTTCATTCATACACACATGCAAATGGTACCAATGAAGAAACAAATGTTATATTCACATATGAATTCACATAAGGAATATTCAATCATATGACTTTAAGGCATTTATATTAAATACACATTCATATGAAACGATAGAGTTCTTCATGTTAAGTTTGAGCATGGGTCCTCTTCGTGTCTTCAACATTCCTGGGGGATGTGTGGAGGAAGAAACTGTAAATTTCGGTGTCTCTGATAATGTCAAGGTAAACAAGAATCTGCGATCTGTCATTATAATTGTCAATGAAGGTTTGCTGCAGATGGTGTCTTCTCTGCTTGACCTTGGATCGTCCAATCAGAATAAGTTAGGTTGGAGTTCTGGTTTTTGCAAAGGTCAAGAAGGTCACTGTTTTTCCTTCATGTGGCGCCTAGGTTTTGTCTGTCTGTCTGTACCAAGCTCCTACCTCATACCTCACAAGGGTACAGTTCAGTCCTAGGACTCAGTCAGACCAATTTATGAAACACTGCCGTACAATGGTATTTTGCAATGACAATAAATCTCACTCTATTTTGTTATCAATGGGATTGAGCTTTGGACTCTGGGGACAATCCATATGTGAAAACAACCACACGATTCCTGAAACACTCTTTCACAGTTTTGGGGAATCCTGAAATTGTCATCTTGGAATATGTCTCTGTCATCAGCAAAGAAAACATCAGCTGGTATATAGACCTTTCATTCAGTACAAAAACAGCCCCCACAGGCTGGGACTGTAGGCACTAGGCATGATGGGTAATCACTTCATCTGCCTCTCTTCTCACTCAGACCACAATTTAACCAGTCTAATCTTTCAGCTCTCTCCAAATGAATGGTCGCTTAAGAAGAAGCTCCTCACTCTATCAGTTAAAGGCTTAAAGAACTTAATGTAGCTGAAAAATATGAATCATTTCAGTAATGTTCCAAAGGGAGGCTTTTAACTGTTTGCTTAGTTAAAGAAGGCACCACTCTTGCTGTTGCTGCTCCATGATTGCAGACAAGTGGATGTGCATCATTTTTAGAAGTTTAAGGCATTTTTTTTATTATTAATTAAGCATCCTCATCAGTCTTTTGCTGTTGCTGTCATATTTGTTTTGTTTTTATTGGGTGTGGTTTTTAAATTAATTTTATTAAAATTGTATTTTAATTAATGTCCTTTTGTGCTGCACATGTACTGTGTAAATAAGCTTTCACTTGCCTTTTTAAATATCTGCAGCAGAGATGTGACACCCCTGCCTCTAATCAGCAATATTTTAAACAAGTCAGATTGGGAGACAATCAACTTAATTGTGTAGAGGCCACGATAAGGATGCTTGTGTAAGAAACAAAGTGATTTTGAGTAAAACAGCAACAAGGATGAATGACAGTGAGTGACACACATGTACTGACTGTTTGTGCATCAACTTCTCAGAAATAGCAGCCAGTTTTTGATCAACACCACAAACATTTATTGCTCCTAGCAACAACTGTTGTTCACAGCCAACTGACAGTGACATTAGGGGTTGGGATGTCACAGACGGCAAAATAAATGAATAGAAAAAATGTAAATGAACACAATAATCAAATAAGTCAAAATTACCTAGGAAATCATTATAACAGCGGCCCAATACAAAGCACATTTTGTTCTGTAGCTAAAAATAGCTGAAATCAAAAGTAAACACAAAGGATGAATTGGTATGGGTGCAAAGGTGAAATGGAAAAGGAAAGGAAATGACTCATACTTTTTTGCAGTTTTAAAGCTTTAACTCTGTAAAGACATCAAGTTGAAAAACATACAATAAGGGAGAGAAAATAGTGGTAAAATATACAGAAATAAAGTCAGTAAAATACAGAGGCAGGCCATTAGAAATGGGAAAATGGAGACAGAGCGCGTGTAGGGATTTAGAGACGTTCACTTTAACCATATATTGTTGTTGCTCCAGAGGCTGCAATGGCTAATGAATAAACAGACTCTGGTTGTGCATTGTTTTCTAGAAAGAACATCTGCTCCAAACAATAATTGGATTGTTTTACCAATAGTGGTATTCCCCTGTGTGCTAATTGGAATTCCAGCTTGTCAGAAAATCAACTTTGGTAGACTGAACATTATACAGGTGTCTGTGTTTTTATGGTTTATTTTTATTTATTTTTTTACTTTTTTCTCTTTTTTTTTTTAATATAAATCTCTCTACTAATGTCAGTTACTCTATTTTCCTTTTTCCATTGTTCTTTATTCCTCCTAATTGAAGCGTACACATACATTTACACAAACCTTCTCAAACCAACTCAGTCTTTGTCCTCCGGATTCTGTCGAGCTGTGATTACCACAACACTGGCCCCCTTTAACAGGGTTTTAATAATAGTTGTCAGGCGAGGAAGAGATGCCATCTTATCTTGTCTGTTGTTGTGCTGATTAGCTGTGGTAAGCTCCACTGAGCTGTTCAACAATCCCAGTAGCAGCCCAAAGTCATTGTAAAAAAATTCACTATGGTTTAGCATTTTATGTTTTAAATGCAGGTTTCAGTAGCGATCACATGGAGCAGTGGGTGTTTTAAAGTTGGAAAAGTAAACACAGGGAAAGCTGTGAATAAATACTCCAATTCGGCAAGGGCACCACATCCTCTGAAACCACTACTGAGGGTAAATATGCATGTGCTTACTTGTTCCTCAGGATATTTTTTATATGACTATGTGGTTAAGTAAGACAGCGTCAAGCACAGAAAATCTTTCTTTAATAACATGTTTGTACAAACCATCTGGCTCATGCGTGACAAAATCTTTCTGCTTCACATTTTCCTCGACAGTGGATATGAAGTCAAATTGCATATGAACATACATTACCCTTAATCCTACCAAATTGACTCTTTTGGATTATTGCGTTGAATTGGCTCCCGGTTCTTTTTAGGATACATTTTAAAATCTTAAAGTTCTCGCTTTTAGAGCTAGCAATACTCGAATCAGTGCTAGCTGGTCACTCCCTCACCCACTTCATATCTAGAGGGGATTGCACCTTTTAATCAGTGGCCCTGAGTGTTGCAACTGGCACTTCACACTTTGAACTCACTTGAGCCTTTTAAAAAGCAACTGAGGACCTTCTTATTTTTGTGAGAGCTGGTACACACACACACACTCATTCTGAACTACTGTTCAGGGTGAGACTTGGCATCTAGGTTAGTTACTGCCCCTTGTAGCCAGGGCTAGAGAGAGCTCCCCACCTTTATAAGGACATGTGTAAACAATTAGAGCCTCTTCGTTTGAGGCCTGGTAGACGTGTGGTTGGACTGCTGTGCTGGTGCAGGTAAAGGAGAGTTGGTGAACTTTATTTATTTGGTATTTTGAGCAGAATCTAACCAGCATTCTAATACAGAACTGTGGTGAAGCTGCTTCCTCTATCAACCCTTTTGAGTGTTCTGTAGACCCATGCTGAAAGAGTAGGCTGCATATATGTATATATATATATATATATAGAGAGAGAGAGAGAGAGAGAGAGAGAGAGAGAGAGATTTTTTTTTTTTTTTACCTGCCCACAACACATTAGTGATTTGTCCAATTTAATTCCTTAGGACAGTGGTCCTCAACTTTTTAATCCATGTGGCCCGGCCAACGCTTGACAATTTTACCTTACCTTACCTTACCTTACCTTAAATAAATTATAAAAACAAAAAAATACATGTGGAAAAATAAATAAACGAGAACCGGCAATTCCACTTTTTTTCCCCTTTATTACCTAAATACACAATGTGTTTAAACCTAACCCCCCCCCCCCCCTTTGTCAGCACCGGTCTAAATTAACTCGCACTTATTTAAGTAATTTATAAATGATTAAAAATATATATATACATTTATGAGGAACAAATATTTATAACAAATCCAACAACTGTTTCGCCTTCTAAAACGTCATACCACGCTCACCATAATGCCACATCAAGGGCTTGTTTCTCTGCAATGACACAGTCCCATCTGGGGGGGGTAATGGGAGACAATGACCCACCAGTGTGTTGCTTATGTCCAGTCTACTCTGTTTTTTAGTTTTTGTTGCCATCACTGCTGAAAACCCCAGTTCACACAGATATTATGTCACAAATGGCAACAGAGTTTCCAGTGCTGTGGTGGCGATCTCAGGGTGTTCTGCCATGACTTTAATCCAGAACACTGGCAGAGTTGTTCTGAAAAATACTTTTGCTATCTCAGCAGTTGATCTTCTTCTTGCACAGATATGCTGGATTCATCTGTTTTTTTTTTCGTTCCAGTTTTTGGCACTCAATTAACCGAGATGTAACCAAGAGAATCCAGTCACATTTCAAAATAAAGCATTTTTCAAAATAAAAGATTGTGAAGACTCAGATAATAAATACAATGAAAATAATTAAGTATTTGTTGGGCGGCCGGCAGCCCGGTATTGATCGATCTGGGGGTTGGGGACCACTGCCTTAGGACATGAGTCGGCCTTCATCCTTTTCCACTTGATCTATTATCCCGTCATCTTCACCAGTACTAATGTCTTGAAGGTAGCTGTAACTTATGGTAATGTAGGTGGGTTTTTCTCTTCTTGCAAAACTGCCATTTTTCCTGGACCGATGTGCCATGTGGTCTAGTTGAAGACTCATGATAGTTGTTTTTTTTTTTAATTATTTTTTTTTATTGAGCTGTCTGCTGTCTGTCATTATTGTTTTGCCATTTGTTTTTATCGTGTGAGTCGATAGTGGCAATTAACTGTGAACCAACCAATTATTAATATTGTATTTTTTTCTGTTTGTTTGTCAGGGAATGGGAGGATCTGCAGGGAGTATCTGTGGTATATGCAGCCCCTTTTGGTATACAGTGTGGTGAAGTTTGTAGGTTTACCTTAATTGTCACTGTCATTTGCAGTGATCACGGTGTGCACTTTGAATTGTAATCTCTCATATCTGTTACTTTGTAGTTTATAAAGACTTATTAGTGAAACACATTGTTTTAAAACTAATTATGGTTCTTGCCTTTGATCCCCATCTCTCTGTACTATTTTGCATTTTATTTTGAATGGATGTCTCTGGCTCTCATTAAACCTGGGATAAATGTGTTTGGTGGGTTTATGCAGAAACAGGTTTGTTAAGGGTGGGTATTACAGCCATTTGTTTTCATGCCTGTGTACATAGTGGTGTTTTTTGCTGATGTATTTTATTGTAAAACATTTTTTGTGAATTCTTTCTGAGAAGTGGTATATAAATACACTTTATTATTATTATTATTATTATTTGTCATACCACACAGGTGCTGGAGACTATCATTCCAGTTTTTCCTGATTTTCATTGTTTGAGAACTTCACATCTCTGCGAAGGAGCCTAGGTGGTCACCTGTTTGTCTCTGTCAGTGCATTCTGCACAGACGTTCAGAAAACTTGGTTGAAGGGAAAGACCTAGGCCAAGAATAAAGCCATTCGAACTGGAAATGGATACATAAAGGATGGAAGCTGGAGTTTAAGATTGGAGGATAATGTTGTCATCTGGAGGTAAAGTGAGGGTTTCTGTCTCTGCCCATTAGATAGTTTACCAAGTTTATTTTGCTGAGATGTTTCATGGCTGTTTAATCACTGAGGGAGAGACAAGCCTGTGTAGTACTTCTAGAGCCGTGTCAAACATACAGTCCATGGGTCAAAACCAGACCACCAAAGGCTCCAATGTGGGATGAATTTATGAAATTCCGAAATTATAGTGGAATATTAAGTGTTGAAAATCATTTTAGTTCAGGGACCACATACACAGAAATATGATCTTAAGTAGGTCTGACCAGCCAGAAATCACACTTTTCGGGTTTTATTGTTTAAAAAAAAAAGTACAGTTACATTAACACAATATGAATAACCTGAAGAAATGTGAACATGAAATGTCTTCAATGAGTTCCATATTTTCCAATATTCTACCTGTTAATGATTTGTGTATTTGTAGATGCACTGCAATCTGAAACTTGTAATGCACACCTGGGAATGATGAATTGAGGCATAGTGTTGTTAAAATTGCTCTTATATTTGGTGGTGTTGCTGGAAAAAATGAATACAAATGCTAGTTGTGAATAAATAAGTAGTAGCAGCCCGCTGTATTTTATTCTCTCTTTTTTAAAGTATTATTATGAAATAGTAGTAGACATGCATGGATGCCCCCCGCCCCCATAGTGGTGCGAACTTTCTGATAATGGTATCTCCCAGTACATGGGAAATAAAGTAAAGCCAACTATGACAGATGCAGACTGTTTCATGCAGTTGTTCAAACCCATTTTGCTCATAGTCAACAGTAACGCTCATTACAAAGAACAAACCACTTTATTACAAATTGCATTAATATTAAAAAAAAAAAAAAAAAAACGAACACAGTATGTAGCGATCTCCAAAGCCACGTTCTTCATTGTTTATCACAGTCATGGAAACTGTTGCTATGCGCGCAGCAAAGCGGCAGGCTGGCTGCTGGCTGTTCGTTCGTTCGCAAACTGACTGAGGCAGTCTGAGCTCGTTCGCTGAGAACTCAAATGTATTGCTGAGGGCTCTAAATTGTAAACTAAAGACCTGGCATGTGTCAACGCTCTGATAATAGGGTTCAGATAGCCCTTAGAGAAGTAAAGTGGCGCTGCTCTGCACAGATCAAAATGCAAGTTGGACGTCCGCCCTTCTGCTACTGAACAAATCCTGCTGATTCGCCAATGACCGAGAACAAGAGGCAGTACTAGGCTGAACTAGTTCTATTCGTTCACTTTGAAGACTCGTTCAACAAGAACAGTTCGTTCGTGAACGACACACCACTAGTGACAACCCTGAAAATCCTGTCTGAGAAGGAAACCATGGACAAATAAAATATATTGTTATAACTCTCTTAACATGTTCATATAGGAAAAGAAATCTAAGTAAGACGATCATCAAGTCCGTCATGAGCAAATCAGTAGAAACTTCTTAAAATGGTAGGAACTGTTGACCTGATACTGAAAATATTTTGTATGTGCTATAAGATATTGTGTTAACCTTTAACAAACCAGCTCAGCCAAAGTCACACATTTACAAAATGAACATAACGGAATTAAATGGTTGCCTCTTTGAAATCTTGATATCGAAGTTAAATACTAAATAATAAACCTTCCAATATCTACATGGTTAATATAAACACAAAACATGCTTTCACAATTACTACCACAATAACAGCCCATGGTCAAAATTAAATCAGTCTGTAGTCTTATCTTTGGAAATATTGTTTATCATAATAGCAGCAGCAATAACACATTTAGATATAAAATACACAGAGCTGTCAGTTTTCTTCTGCAGGGTTAGAGGAGGGATTTGCAAATAGGTACTATATCCACCTGTAAAAGACCCACTGCTACTCTTGTGGCAGTTCCAAATTATTTTTTCTCTAGATTTAACCTTGCTCAAGTAATTTATCACAATTTATTATGACATTATCCTTTGTATTTTGCAGATTCCGGTTTATTTTTTTCTTTCTTTCTTTTTTTTTTTTTGGTGCCTCCCACACAAAACTACAAGTTTTTGTACTTCAATTTACTACCAATTCAAAGCAAGAAAGGCACGGAGAACAAAGATGAACATGTGCCTCACTGTCCACTGAAAAAAATAAATTAATTAAAAAACAAAATTTAGTCACACTGATCATAAACTAATGATGTGAAATAAAGTACAATAAAAGGCAGACATCTTATTTCCTTACTGCAGGCTACCTGTGATCCTGGCACCTCAGCTGTCCTTTACTGCTCTGTTTTTCAATCCTTTTCTCAACTCTTTCTCATCTCCTGTCTCTTCTCCACAAATTTTTGCCTTTGTTTCCATTTTTGTTCATTTTATCCCCTAACTTTCTCTTCACTCCTTTCTCTCTTCTGTCTTCCTCACTCTTCAAATACATATCAAAGCCTCTTGTCTGGTCATGCCTCATCTTTTCTGCTTTTGAATATCATAGACCTTCTCCTGTCTTTTCCTCTTCACTCATTCATGTACAAGTTTTTGTGCGATTTCCATTTCTGTTCAATTTCCCTGACTTTCTCTTTCCCCTCTTCCTCCCCTCTGCCTTCCTTTCATTCCTTCCAAAAATGTGAAAGGAAGATAGAAGAGAGGAAGGGGTCACCTTTGTCTTTACTTTTTTTGTTGTGGTGGTGGCTACATAAGTTTGTGCTGGCGTGGCTTCAATTGAGTAAATCTGTCAATGATGTTGTCATGAGTTATAGCATGCAGGTTGTCCTTTTCCATGACCGTGATGGCTAGGTCATTGAGCCTGTCCTGGCCCATGGTCCTCCATGTGTGCAAACGTTGCAAGGCGATGAAGGAGCGTTCATAGCTGCAGCTACTTACTAGAATTGCCAGGGCCACTTGGAGGACCGCCTTCAGACTGAGAAACATGTCTCCATTGAGTAGTTTGAACACAGTGGCTGTGTCTGGGACTTCCTCTTTCTCAATCCTTCTCATAATGAACATTTTTTGCCACAAAAAGTTCTTCTGGGTTCAGGTGAATCTTATAATGCAAGGCATTTGAGAGCATCTTCAGAATAAAAGGTCGATGAGTTCAGGTTACACACTTGATTGCCAACATTTGAAAACCGATGGGTGAGCTCCTGTATCATCCAGTACAAGCAAGAATAAAAAAGCTGATGTCTGAGGGTTAGGGTTAGATCAGAGGTGGAAAGATTAGAGGTTGACCAAAAGGGAGCTGGATGTCATTTTCCTCACATACAGTCATGGCCGTCATAAACACATCCTCAGACCCAGCATCTGTGGAGAGATCGATCAGGGTTTGAACAGTTGCCATTTTATGCTGGGCTGCTCTACCCAGGCCCAAAATCTCCCCCTGCAGGTACCGATGGAGCCCTTCAGTTATGCTGAGGAGTTTGACAAACATCATTAGCAGGTAGATGGTCTTTGGCTTGCAGAGCTTTGCCAGAATCCCTTTGGCTAAAGTTGTCTTCATGTTGCTGAGACATGCCAGAATGGCAGGAAGGCTGTGCAAGACAGCATTGACAGACCTCACCTTGCAAGCCATCTTGTTGTGGAGACCTCGGCAAATTGAGATGGTTTTAATCCTAGCTGGTTTTGGATTTCTATGAACTTGTTGTAGTTGACAATGGAGTTGCTAAAAAATGTGTAGATGTTTTCAAGCAGATCGAAGAATGTGGTAGCTTGAGGTACAGCCTTGCATGTGTACCACAGGACAAGGTTGAGTTCATTTGCCTAACAGTGCACATAAACAGCTTCAGGGTGTCACTCTCTGAAGTGGGCCTGAACCCCCCTCCTGTAGCCTAAGAAATGCCTCTTTCAATGTACCTCCTTGTGTGACATAACGGACACAGACAGCAGACAGCTGCTCTGTGTGATGGTCTCTGGCTTCATCTGCCATCACAGAGTACATTTTGGATGATTTAATTTGTTTTGGGATATTTTCTGTTATGTCTAGGGGTCAAACTCTTTCAGGAGTTGCATGCAATCAAGGAAGTTGCCTGGATTATGACTGGTGTCTTGCTCATTGTGTCCTCAGAATGGGATGCCTTGCTTCCCTAAAAATGTAGTTACAGCCACAATATGCTTAAGGCATTGCTGCTCCTCTGTTATTTCTGCCGCGCTTGCAGTATTTAGGCGGTCTATCACATCCCTATGACTTTGTGTGCTTTTAAAGCTCTGCCAACAGGTCATGCTTGACATGTGGAGGACACTTTTCTCATGCTCCTGTAAAAGTATCCAAAGCCCTTTTCCAATTTGAAATGCCAGAGCTATTGAGGAGAGTATCTTTGTTGGTGTGAATATTCTGCCTTCCCTACATCCGACATGAAAAGCAAAATGTGGAGTTCTTCGTTACAGAGTAGTCCAGCCATTTAAATGGCTCAAACCAGCACCGGCTTTGGGACACTTTCTGGGGTCCCTAAATCATTATCAGGTAGTCCACCTGCTGCTGTCCCTGGCTGGTCATCCCTACATGTAGCTGTGTGATCTGCATGACAAATGCAAAACCAAATCCCAACATTCCATCAAATAAACTGAAAATAGCCAAATCTCACCATATCAACTCACTATTACCAATTTAAGTTAAGTAGATCTGATCTAATAATGTATACCTCAAATTAAAAACATCAGTTATGTAATGACAAGTTTCATATGGAGTGAGTCTAAACCTAAACTCTTAACAAAATAAAATAAAATTAGACCTGCACATTCACAAACCTGAAAAAGCACTTGTTCGTGGTGGTTCACTGGCTGATGCTACTGCAGATGACCCAATGTTTGTACTGCAAGATTACAGCTGACATATATAAATATGCATTGCACACATATGCACCTGTTACATGCGCTCTGTGCAGTAGTGCTGTGAAAAGCACAAGACTGTTCATTTACCATTCATTCATTTTCAATGTGGTTGGGTTGCTGTTATTAAAAGACATTACTGATGGTAGGGTTGTCAACTCCCAGACACTTCCAATCGGTGATCATCTACATGGGCAGGCGGACAGCCAGACAAGACAAAAAAATATATACATCTTCCCTTTACCTGTGCAGCTGGGACAAACAACATCCTGTCCAGGCTGCACCTCTTTTGGCTCAAGTACGGGATGTCCCAGCTAATACAGGACATTTGGCAACCTGATAACCAGCTAGCAAACTAAGTCAAAGCTTCACCCAAACCTGGACCATCAGTCCGTTTTAGCAGCAGCCATTGCTGGTGGTGGCAGAGTTGGTGAAGCTGTCCCCTTGATGGAAAAAGCTTCTGGTATCCATTGATACCCTTCTCTGCTTTAACCTCCATTTAAATTTGCCACGGAGGCAGTTAACTCTTAGATGCTGACACATGCGCTGACAGCAATGACAAGGAAACAGTTCTTCTGGACAGGCAGGCTAGAGGCTGCTTTCCTGCGCATGCTGCCCCTCTGGTCAACTCCAGTACTGCACATTATACTCAGACCAGCTCAGAAGAGAGATCTGGGGCTCTTGAGAAAACATCTGGGGCTTGAGCCCAAGTAGCCACCCCCTGGATCTAACCTATGGTTAGTACATCAGAAACAAAGAAAACTGGAGAAAAATTACTTTCTTAGCAAAAAATATCAATAAGTGATTGTAAAACTAAATGTCTCCATCCACTAGGTTTCCTAGTGAATCAATTTTCTAGAAGATGACAGTGTTTCCACATTCACTACAAAGCCTCTGAATATCCAAATGACGACCATTTCCAGGTCCACTTTTATTCAGTCTAATGCAATACAGTCTCTGAATCCATAAAATACATCCAGTTCTCAATTTACCACTTTCCATGTGATGATAAAGAGCAGAAGGGGTGCATGAATTCTTAAACGACAAAACAGCAAAAGTTTGGCACTAACTAACCATAGCTCATTAGCTAATTAATTGTAGTTCCCATTGCATTGGACAAAGCAGGTCTTTATGGATTCCTCTGATGGATAATATGGATGGCTTTTATGAGGTGTTTCATTCTTCAGCCCTTTATCTGCCCTGTCCAGTTCAGGGGAAGGTAAATATTGTAATGATTTACGTCAACACACATGGCTAAGCATGAAGTGACACAATACGATGCTGTGGGGGCTGAAAAAGGCTTTAAGACACTTAAATAGAAATGATCTACTGCAGGTTAAAAAAAAAAAGAGAGAGAAAATTGTACTAATCACTTTTTATGAGTTATATAAATGAATGTAGCCCCTCCTGAACCCTGAACCTTTGTAGTAAAAGAGTACAAACTGTTTGGACCCAGAAATGAGATTCATGGCATTTGTAGCCTGTTGTCTAAATATTTATAACGGGATCTCTGACACAGTCTTTGCAGTTTTTAGTGATTCTATAGTATGGTAAGTGCTGTATATTAAGTAAGTGTCCAAAATGTTGCATATTTTCATTCTCTTGAGAGGTAATCCCAGGGTATGTGGCTTAAAACAAATGTTAAATTGGCTCTGTCCAGTGTTCATTATGTGGCATCAGTGTTTTTATCCTCCTTGCCTACATGTTATGTGACTGAAAAATATGAAATAACCCACACACCCACTATGAAGCAATACATTTGTTCCCATAAAAAAGTCACTTATACCTCCATTGGTACCAAGTGATAAAAGCAAAGGGGAAATAAAGCTTCAATGTTCTGCGTGGGACTAGACTATGGAAACAACTCTGAATGGTTGCCAATTTTTTTTCTCATTTAATTTGTGTATAACTAAGTATAATTTCAAGATAGTAACAGTTTGTGATAAAGATAGTGAAGTATCTAGTTTTGTGTGAAATGGACTGCATCGCTCAACACACCTGATGCACTTCACCAACGTTTCCCCTCGTTTTTCAGGAGCGAGGCGAAAGAGTGCTAAAGGAGCAGAAAATTACTATGAATCTGGTCATGTTGAAGGTGAAGAGATATCTTCACTAACTCAGAAGATTAGAGAAAAACACAGTGACAACCCCTGCATAGCTCTGTTTGTCGTATTTTCAGTCTGATACTTTAACAGTCTTCTTGACTTGAAAAAATATGTTTTAAACTGCCGAATGTGTAAATGATGGAGTCTTTCAAAGCATATCTTTGTTATTTGGATACATACTTTAATAGTACAAACAAATGTAAGGCCGCGTTCACACCAGACGCAGATTTCCTCTTGGAATCCGCCTCCACATCCAGCTGTTTTTTGGGGAGGGGAACACACCGAACGTGGATTTCCGCTTGTAATCCGCCTCTGCGTCATTTAACTTACCAGATCTCTCCATGACGACACTAACACGCCCCCAAGCAGCATTTCTTTTAAATTTATTGTGGTAGACCGGATGGGCGAAATTGTACAGTTCAGAAAACCCCATAACTGCCAGAACCAGCTTCTCCTCCGTTTTTGACCGTTCGTGGAATCTTGACAACGGTGTCATCATAGAACATCTGGAAATCCGCCGGTGACCAGAAGCGGATTTTCCTCCTTGAGCTGAACTTTTTTCTACTCGATCCGCTCGGCGCGGACCGCTAGAAAATCTGCATCCGCCTTGAGTGGATAATTCACCGCGGAATACGCTCGAAATCATAAAGAAACAACAGAAGAAATACTTATACTGTAAAATCTGCGTCCGGTGTGAACGCGGCCTAAGAGCTGATTATTGCAGACTTGTGCTCTCCAAATGGCCTTGTAGTTGTGTGATGTTTTCTGTTGCTTTCACGCAGTGTACCCGAGTCCATTCCCTGCAAATGTTGCATTGACAAGCACGTACTGCAGCCTGTGCCCAAGTACGAGAAGGTATTACAGGGCCGAAACAGTAGGTGGCACTGTGGAAGGAATTTTATCAATATCCCACAAACGAGGAAGTCAGAAGAAGATAGCCTTACATCATCAACCGAACGACTGTTCTATTCTCAGGCAATATTTGTCCATCTGTTAGCTTTTTTGAGCCAGGGTGAAGAAAAGTAGGCAGGTGTCAGGTGGTAAGGCAAGCTCATGCCACGTGGTTTCGAGGCTTTTTCAGGAGGCAACAGCAGTCCTGTCTATGTGTGGTTATTACATCACTTCCGGTCTCAGGCATGGATCACTTTGACACAGTAACGTACCATGCTGGAGTTTGCACAGTCTGTACCCAGGACTACCTGCTCTAATGGACTCAGTGCAAAAATGGCAGAGGAGGACCTAAGGCTTAATCAGTCATAAACTAACTAGCAGACCTGGCCATGGAAAATACAGTGTGTCATGATGAAAACAGTTGGACCTTGGGGAACTGGACTCCAGTATTCATTGTATTCTGTTTAAAATTAAGTTACATTTACAGTAACTGTGTAGCTTTACAACTTAATCTTGAATGTTGCCTTTGTCACATTTATAATTTTTTTTACTAATATAATTTGGTATTTTAGTATCAGTTTTAACCCTTTAATGCACAACATAATGTTTTGAGAAATGACCAAAAAACAGTCAAAGATAGTGACAGCAATATTTACAGTGAGGAAAGTGAGTCAACAATCTCAGGTCAAATGTGGTCTACAGGGTCTGCAAGGTCTGCCTCTGCATGAACAGTGAGTGGACCTGCTTTATTAGGTACCACAAAGTAATGGTACTAATGTAAGGAACGATGAAGTAATGGTACTAATGTAAGGAATGATGTTCAAAGGGATAATGTGTATGTTGACAAGTGTCTGGATCAGCACTGTTGTTGTTGTAATGCTCTAAAAATTATGTACTAATGTTCTAAAATATATGGTCCTTTCACTTTATATGTGTTTTTCTTGTGGGTTTTGTTTCATTTTCTTTTTTTTTTTTTTTTTACGTATTTTCTTCTTGCATTTCTTTTTTGTTTGTTTGTTTGTTTGTTTCTTTTTGTTTTGTTTGTTTATCCCTTACTGGTAAGGAACTGAATATGATAACTTCACTGACCTTGATTTTTCTACATAACAATAAAAATGTTGAAAAATGTCCTAAAAGTTAATAAAGTCTTCTTATATCTTCCAATAACTCAGTAAGGTTTACATTTTGAAGTGTGGCATATTTGTGTCACTGTCCTATAAAGGGTTAAGCTTTTAAGCATTTGACCTTTATTTCCTGCCACGAAGCCCTTCAACAAAGTTGTTATTGTAAATTCCTGTGTGCTTTCAGGTTGATAAAAACTAAAAGCCTGAATCACATCAAAAGCCCCAAAGCTCTTGAGTGATGAGCCTCAGTTTCACTCCTCATCTGTAAAGTAAGGCACCGGGTGTTGTTTTACGTGGTTTCACATAATTATCTTCTCTTCTGCGTGAGCCCACAGGATTAAACCTATGAAATATTTTGCACACCGCATGTCAGTTCTACTGCACAACGTAACATCTGCACGGTGTACACCCCCACCCCTGTCTCGCATCCTTTTCGCCTGCTCAGCTGGCATCAAAGAGACAGAGAGAATGGGTGAGAGAGGTGCCCTCAGAGTGCCAAGGCAGTTGGATAGTGATGAGTGATCTGTGATGTGTTCAGCATACTAAACACTGAAACAGGGAAATTTTAATTCTACATTTGGACCTTTTTCAGAACCCATGATTCTTCTTCCATTTTTCTTCCCTCTGTCTATTTTCCCTTCCGCTATTTTGTTCTGTTTTTCAAATTTTCTCCATTCGAGTTTGTCCTTTCATGGCATCCATCTTCACAAGGTCTCATCCCTCCTGTTTTTCCTCCAGATGCATATTTTAAGTGGGCGAAGATGTTAGTGAGTCTCACACAAACGCACCACATCTCCGATCATGCAGCTTTGCAGAATTGATCAATGTGGCAAAGGACACGCACATTCACATCACTCTGATTGCCATTTATTGTCATTTTTTCTCCAATTTCATTTCACACTGCTGCTACTGAATTGCATTGCATGACAAGTTATTGGAATATAAAATGAGAAGCAAAAAATAATAGTTTCCACATTTATTTGCTGAATCATGTCTGAATGCCTACTTGGGCATGTTGATCGTTCTCTGACTTATAAAACCCTATTTATAGACATCCAAAGAAAGTACATTTCAACATAACTTGTTAAAAAAAAAAAAAAAGCCTTGGTTTGAGCTTTATTACCGTAAACACAACTGTTGGTAGAAATAACTCATACATAAACAATCCTGTCCCACAGACAATATGTTCTGTGTAAGTTTATTGTAAATCCCCAAAAGCAGTGTCATAAAAGTAAAGCCACCTACAACATATTTTGATTCAGCCGTATAATAAAAAGTTCCAAAAATCACCCTGAATGTGCATTATTCATGGTTTTAATTTCATCAAAAGCTGAGGCAATTTTATTTACAATATTTGACACGAATCAGACAAAGGAACCCAAGTGCAGACCAGGAACTCAGAGTCTCAGTTACACAGTTTATTCTCTCACACAGTGGTAAATCACAGTTCAATAAAGTACTCAAGTCTCTGGTGGATCTCACTCTCAGACCAGGGTCTGCGGTGGGTCCGAATCCGGCTGGATCCAAAGGGGCAAAGGCAGAGTCGAAGTCCGGGGACGGGCGGGGGTCAGTGTGAGGAGGCAGGCAGACAGACGATGGCCGGGCAGGGTTTCCAAAGGGCGGGGCAGGCAGGTCGGCGGTGAGACAGGCCGAGGTCGTTACCAGGGAAGCAGACAGAAGGGATGGTCGGTTCAGGCACGAGGTCACAAGGCGGGCGGCAGGTAGGGTCAGATCCGGGAAAACAAAGAACAGGTCAAACACAGGAGAACAAGACTAGGAATCGCGGGAGAGTTACTACTAGGAGTGAACAATCTGGCAGAGAACTGAGGACTGAGGCAGAGTATTTATAGAGGCCACCTGATTGGGAAGAGCTGCCCCAACCAGGTGGCTCAAATCATTAATTAGGTCACCGGAGGGGTGAAAGGTGACAGGTATGGAGAGCTAGAAGAGACAAAACACACACACAGACCCAGAATATATAACAATATTAATGCGAGTTGAAGTTTTGGCACTGACAGCACTGGGTTAAAGTCCGCTAAGACGTGGTAAAAATGACTCACAATGCAGCAATTACTATTTATACCAATCAACCCTGTCACTACTGAAACCTAAACACCTGCATGAGCCAGGACACAACTGTATTTTGTATTTTGTGTATTAGCTCTGCACCTACATACATCCCACCTTTTGGAGAAAATAAATGGTAGGTTCTTGAATAATAAACTGCTTCCTTGCAACAAAATCAAGGAACTGATCATGTAATAAACTTAATGTGGAGAGCATTACTTTTATTATGAAACATAATGGGATTTGCAATTTAGTATTTAACATGATAACATAATTTACATGAGATGAGGTTGGTATAACTGTCATATATTTGGTAATTTTTACAGGCTGTATCTTTTTTTTTTTTTTTTTTATCTCAGTGGTAAAACTAAAACCTGACAGTCATACAGAGATGCAGATGACATTCAGTCAATATTTTTTTTTTGTTTAATACAGATGTAAGTACACCCAGAGAAGTTTATGAATCATGCACTGTCAAGGATCCAGCTTATTATAGTTGACTTTGACGAACTGTGACCATTTGAAATGTCATATGATGTGCTACAGTGTGTGAAAGGTTGGCAGATGGTGATACAGCAGTGAGAAATTCATTTGTATGCAACGCATGTGATGTGGGTGCACTGCAAATTGTATTGTGTTTTGCACTGCATGCCTGTGTGTGTACATTTGTGTTATGTGTTTGATCAGCTTTTCGTTGATTGCGGCAGTGATGCATGTGTGCTACAGGACAGATGATCTCCGCCACTAGTAGAACCAACTGATTTATGATGTGGTAATTTACTACTGCAATCCTGGCACCAATATCTGTTATGCATGTTTGTGTTTTTGTGTGGGGGAGAGCCCCTGCAAGGGATGGAAAGAGAGAGAGAGAGAGAAAGGTGAAGTTGTTTACAGTAAAATCAAATTCTGCTTGATTGCACAGCTATTGCCGTCTCAGCTGTTCTAGCCTACTATGCAGCATCTTTGTACTACACGGAATAGATGTTTTAGATGGAAATGTGCCACGATTTAACCTGTAAAAACCCTAATAATTTTTTTTCTAGATGTATCCTGTCTCCAGTGATTTCACCATTTCTGATAATCCTAGTTACTTGACCTATGGGAATCTACAGGTTCTACAAGCAGGAGAGTTGATAAAATGAGGAGCTGAGCTAGGTTTACTGGTGTAAAAAAAATATATCATTTTTCTTTGTATGGAAATCAAAAGTAAAACATTTTCATCATTACTTTATATATATATATTTTTAAAAGGACTTTACACCATTACTGTATGACTTCATTATATTCACATTACCAGATGACTTGACTAAGCTTACTGTTGCAGCACACAGATTAGGAAGAAATAGAATGGCCATCATTTAGTTTTGTATTGACATGGACGTGGACCAGAGGTAGTTACACCGGACTGAACATGACAGTTTAGTCAAAGTCAGATATATTGTCAAACATATTCTACATTTACAACATACAGCATAGATGTTTATTGTGACTCACTGCTGTCCTGTGTCTGACAGGAGTCTGTGAGTGTGTGTGTGTGTGTGTGTGTGTGTGGGGGGGGGGGGGGGGGGGTTTAAAAACA
>JAPSES010000081.1:2668501-2685479 GCA_029822895.1 Maxillicosta whitleyi | reverse complement strand
AATTTCATTAGGTTTGGTCAATAATTAACTGAGATACTGAGAAACAAAATTTTTGGCCCCACTGACCCCAATGTTAACAAAAATTTCTAAGTGATCCAGAATCCAGGATTTCTTCCAGATCACCCCCAAAAGTTAATCAAATACAAACAAACAAATCCTGAAAATTTCATCAAAATCTGTTCATAACTTTTTGAGTAGCACACTGCACTGTCCCCTGTTCTGTTCATGCCATACACATCTGACTTCCAGTACGAGTCCAAGCTCTTCCACATGCAGAAGTATTCACATGACACTGTGATTGTTGGATGCATCAAGGGTGGACAGGAGGAGGAGTACAGGGGCCTAGTGGAGGACTTTGTGGTGATGGTGCAGCAAAACCACCTGCAGCTGAACATGTCTAAGACCAAGGAGATGGTGGTGGGTTTTAGGAGAGATAGACCCCATTTCCATCCTTTTTCTACAGACCCCAGATGTGGAGGTGGTCCGCACCTACAAGTACCTGGGACTGCAGCTTGACAATAAACTGGACTGGTGACATAACACGGACAACATCTACAGGAAAGGACAGAGTCATCTGTACTTCCTGAGGAGACTGTGGTCCTGTAACACCTGCAAGAAACTGCAGCTTATGTTCTACCAGTCGGTCGTGTCCAATGTTCTGTTGTATGCTGTTGTCTGTTGGAGAGGCAGCATTAAAAAAACAAGGGATGCTGTAAGCCTGGACAGACTGGTGAGGCAAGCCAGCTCAGTGGTGAGTACAGAGCTAGTCTCCCTGGTGTCAACAGCAGAGAGAAAGACCCTGGAGAAGATTCTGTCCATCCTGGACAACCCCCAGCATCCTTTGCACAGGACAGTGATCAGGCAGAGGAGTGTGGTCAGCTCCAGGTTGCTGTGTCGGACCTGCTCCACTAACAGGCTCAGGAACTCTTTCATCCCCCTGGCTATCAAACTATAGGACTCGTCACTGAGTGGTCATCACCAAGGGGTTCTCGGCCTCAGTCATGACCACATCAGAACTGATCCAATAAGACTTTTAAATATCCAAGCACCTTATGTAGTTGAACTACACTGACTTTTCAAACCACGGTAGAACACTTAAATAACTTACACTTAAATCATTGTTTCATTTTATATCACTGCTAAACTTTACTTTCACTTTATATCAATGTCTTGAAATGTGTAAATACAATCAGAAGCCTTTATTTACAGTATTATACAGGAAGCCCTTTTAGGGTACTTCTTTACCTAATGTCTTTTAGAGTATATTTATACTAACCCTAATGTCATCCTGGTAACAACCCCACTGTTGTCTTGTGTTCTGCTCTATTTGTTTTTGTCTTTTTGTGCTGTATGTAAAGCAGCTGAATATTTGAATTTCCCTTGGGATTAAGTATCTATCTATCCATCCATCCATCCATCCATTACACATGTTTTAACCTGTGCTCTATCACTATCCCATTTAGTTTTCTTCTGTTCTTCTGTCCTTTTTCTTTGTGTCCGTCCACCTCCAGTTCCAGTGTCCACCATTACAACAAAATAAATTCAAGAAATCTCTTTCTTTAGGAAAAAAGGACAGATCTTACTTTTCACTGGTTCAGCTTACTTCTCACTGCAAAACTTTGCTGGTCAGTATGGTGTTGTCATAGAGACCTAAGTCTGCTGTGACTCAGTCCCGTCTGGTCTTGATGAGAAATAGCATTTGACAAAAACCTATTTTGGCACTGATAATCTCATTTTCAATTGCGGACTACAATCAGGTATAAATGAGATTTTTTTTCAACATCACATAGACACTCCTCCCAGGATCTTTAAGTGATAAAACCCTTTGGGTGGTTAGAGAAACATCAACATCTAGTTTAAATATGACCAAACATTTTATGCATTTTTCATCACATCTTTGCAACTTCTGGGTTGAAATTTAAACTTTTTTAAAGGAACAACTCTTACACAGGTTGCTGGGACATCAGCTTCAGCAACAAACCCCTTGCCGCCCTCTCCCCATCCACTTCCACTACCTCTTCCGGGGGAATCCTGAGATGTTCCCAGGCCAGCCAAGAGATATAATCCCTCCAGCCTGTCCTGGACAGGCCCCTGAGGTCTCCTCCCGGATGGACATGTTTGAAACACCCCCCCAGGGAAGCACAGGAGGCATCCTCACTAGATGCCCAAACTACCTCAACTGGGTCCTCTTGAACATGGAGAAGCAGCACCTCTACACAGAGTCCTTCCCGGATGTCTGAACTCTCCACCCTAACTCTAAGGCTGAGCCCAGCCACTTTGCGAAGCAAACTCATTTCAGTCACCTGTACCTGCGACCTCATTCTTTCGGTCATTACCCAGACCTCATGACCATAGGTGAGAATTGGAACATAAATCAACTGTTAAATCCAGAGCTTCACCTTGCAGCTGAGCTCCCTCTTCACCACAACGGACAAGTTTAATGTCCACATTACTATAGACGCCACCCCAATCTGCCTGTCAACCCCCTCTACATACTACCCTCACTCCTGAATAAGATCCCGAGATACTTGAACTGCTCCACCTGAGGAACAGCATGTATAAACAATATGCATCAATATACAAGATATTAGCTGAGGTTAGTTTCTACAGAAGTATATTGCATTTAATTATCTAGTTATTGAAGATAATTAAGGTAATTATCTCATCAATTCAGAAAAACAAAGCAGATTTTTTATTTTTTCATAAAACCATTTCTTATAATTACAAGATAATTATCTCGTCAATTCAGAAAAACAACCGATTTTATTTTTTCATGTGAATGCAATATGCTTCTGTAGGTTTGACTTGGGAGAAAGTCATGTCTTTAAGTAGTGTTGATGGAATTGTTATTAACTTGTGGGCTTTGTGCAGGCACCTCAATACAGAAACGAATTCCATTCACATGAAAACATTTTAATCAGCTGTTTTTCTGAATTACTGAGACAATTATCTTGTAATTCTATTCTCTATCTATTTCTATTAAACAGACGATTTTCATTTTTTCATGTAAATGCAATACATTGAATTTCAGTCTTTAGTCAATACATGAAACAACATGGTTCACATAAAACAGTTCAATCTAGTGTACTTATTCAACAGACAAGTAAAACATAATGTTACACCTCTATCTGTTCTGCTGTCTCTCTCTCCCTCTCTGACTCACCCACACTCTTTCATTACCTGATTCAGTTCACCAGGTCCTATGTGTGTATATATTGGGGATGGGGAGTCTTGGCTCCTGGCTGAACATCAGAAGAAATGGTGATTCCCAGGTTGACTGGTGGGTGTGGTGTTATAAGCATGGAGAACCTGAGGCAGACAAGAGCACCAGCTTCGGTTACGAGACACAGGTAACGTGTGGAGCAAGTTATCCAAGGTGCAGTTAAATCACTCACACTGACCATTTCCAGCCAGATGGTACAGAGTAGTGCAGGATTTCCTAATACTGTAAAATTGGCACAGCTGTTAAATTAACATGCTCTCAAACACCGTCCTTGGTCAGAATGTAAATGGGCTGGGACACCAAACCTGGAAAACCAGTCTGACACCGATACCTGTGCCACTGTGTGATCCCTTTGGTCATGGGTTGAAATAGCAATTGTATATTTACCAAATACATCAGTGATGACCAAGACATTTTCTAGCCCATTCTGTGATAGTTCGAGCACTGTGAAATCCAGTGCCATGATCTCATTTGGCCTAGATAAAAAAAATACCCATAGGAGCTTGAGCAGGGGGACTGGAGTCTTTAGCAATCTGGCATCGTGCACACTGTCTGCACCACTGACTCGCTTCTTTAGCCATCCCTGGCCAATAACAGCATGCCCACAGAAGGGCTAGAGTCCTTTCAATTCCTTGATGCCCATGCTGCTGATGAACCTGGGTCAGGACCTTTTCAATAAGTGTACTGTGAAGCAGCAGTTAAAATACTGCTTCTCCGCCATCTGGGTGAAATACCTTGCAGTAAAACAAACCATCCCTTTCCACTCCTCACCATTGGGCTACCACTTGGGCCTCCTGAATAACTGAATCACTTTGCTGGAGGTCTGAATGTCACTGTGGGAGTGACTGGGCAAAGCAGACACTGTACTTTGTGTCACTTCCACGTTCCTTGCCTGCAAAATCTGCTGCAGGGAAGGTGGTATCATGGTACCTGGGACCATTTCCGCAAGCTCTGATGAGTTGGGACCTTGTTGGCGGCACAATGTGTCTGCATTCTTGTTGGACTTGCCTGATTGATACTTAAGCTCAGAGTCATATGAGGCAAGCTGCACAGCCCAGCGTTACTCCACAGCACCAAGTTTTGCAGTCATCAAGTGACTCAGAGGATTATTGTCAGTAAATACAACACATTTGTTCCCTAACATATACTCCCTAAACCTCTCGGTTAGAGCTCACTTTAGAGCTAACAACTCGAGTTTCATGGAACTGTAATTGGCCATGTTTCTTTCCGAAGGCCTGAGACCCCGACGAGCGTAAGCTACCGTTCGTACCTTACCTTCCTTCTCTTGGGAGAGCACTGCCCCCAGACCGCTGTAACACGCATCTACTTCCAAAATTAATGAACGAATGTATGAATGCACCTGCTATGAGGGTACTCACCACAAGGGATGGGGCCAAAAATTACCGGGCTGCGAGGCCTTTGAACATGGCCTTAATCTTTGACTGAGACTCAGACTGAGTTAAAACGCTTGGACGGTGGTCGTATCTACAGCTCCACTCCTACCCACAGCATTTGACGTCAGAGGTGGACAAACAGTCAGGCCAGGTAAAGGACCCTCCCTTTATAGATTTGTGGGGTAGCGCCAGGAGTGCATCAGTGGATGTGCAGGTGTACTGCCACATACTCAACATGGTCCTCCACTTCATCCTCCAGCATCTGGACTCCACAGGAGCCTATACCAGGATACTGTTTGTGTATTTTACCTCTGCTTTCAATACTGTCATCCCCAGTCTGCTCCAGGACAAACTCTCCCAGTTGAATGTGCCTGACTCCACCTGTAGGCGGATCACATTTTTCTTGTCTTACAGGAAACCACACATGAAGCCTCAGCACAGGTTCTCCCTTTGTGTTCTCCCTATACAGCAACAGCTGCACCTCCAGACACCAGTCTGTCAAGCTCCTGAAGTTTGCGGATGACATCACCCTCACTGGACTAATTTCCAGGCTGCCAAAAGGTTACCATCTGGTGACCTGGTGTAGCCAGAACAACCTCAAGTAGGGACTGAACATCAGTTCCCTTACAAAAAAGCCCAACAGTTGATGTTCTTCCTGTGGCAGCTGAGGAAATTCAGCTGGCCAAAGACGATGATGGTACACTTCTTCTCAGCCATCATTGAGACCAACCTCTGCTTCTCCTTTACAGTATGTTATGCCGCAGCCACTGCCAGGGTCAGAGCCAGACTGCAGCGTGTCATCCACTCTGCAAAGAAGGTGATCGGCTGCAACCTGCCATCCCTCCAGGACCTGTACGATTGTAGCTGACTCCTCACCCCGGACACAGTTTGTTTTGGACACTCCCCTCTGGCAGGAGGCTGCAGACCATCAGGACTAAAACCTCACACAATTAAAAACCTTCTTCCCCTCTACAGTGGACCTTATTAACAGGGCTCCCCACTGACACATCCTCCATTAATGGACACATCACACATCCGGAACTCTCATTCTTGGTGAATGTCCAAGAATGAGAGTTCCGGATTTGTGATGTGATGTGTCTCACAACCAAAAATATCTCATCATTTGCACATCTATCCTGCATTCCTGCACTATGTACAGCATTCATCTTAAGTATTTTCCTTTCTATTTACCTATATTGCATGTGTATTGTGAAGCACCAAAAAAAAAAAAAAATCCCTTGTATGTCCAAACTTACTTGGCAGTAAAGACCTTTCTGATTCTGATGTAGTCTGAAAACCATTTGTTGAATCTTACAAATGGTTCTGCAAATGATTGTACAAACTTCATTCCTGAAAGACATAATTTAAAAGCACAATAATAAATGAAAACAGGGATGAACGACTATATTGAGAGTGTGATATCAAGCATGTTATTGCAGAATAAAAATATCTGTGGTTTGCAGAGATGTTGAGTGGAAATTACATTTTTCTACAGGAGAGCAGAGAAAAAAAATACGGGACACCAGGAAAGGAAAAACAGGTAAAAAGGAAAAGAGATTTATGTTACTTCCCATGCATGCAACCAAAAGATCTGTTAAAGTCAGATGAGCCATATACTGTACTCTGCCTATGGGTTTGGGTGTTATTTATCGTGTCTACATAAAAACTGAATGTCCGTGTGCTTGCATCTCTTAAAAAAAGATGCCCTCCCCTAAGGATATGTGAGTTTGCATCCCTGATTAGTTTGCATGTGGATTTCTCCATGCATTTGCATACATGTACATCTTTATTCACTATACATCCTTGTCATATCCTGTATTCACACACAACCCAGCAGATCCAGTGTGTGTATGTGTGTGTGTGCATGCAGTGTGTGCACCCTCAACACTTCTTCTGAGCCCTCTTCCCCCCCTCTGGTCCTGTGCTGAGGTATCCTTGTTCTCTGTATTGTGATGTTTTTATCTGTGTGTGATTGCTACAGTTCCCCTTAGCCAAAACACACAGCTCTCTGAAGGCATACACAGTGCCAGCTTTAGCCGCCCTCGGAGGAGTAAACGTCAATAAAATATGAGCTCCGGCATACACACAGACCAACAAACACCCATGGTAGCCCACATATTAACACACACATACACACAGAGGCCTGCCTCAGCTTGTGCGTTTACACTGCTGTGAACACCAACACTAAGTGGAAGTTTGCACGCAAACATGGCGGCCAAGGGAGTTACCTCGGGCCAGCTGCTTTGTCATCCAACAAATCAGGCGCACCCTTGTGCTCCCTGCCCATCACTGTTGAACTGGATATGTTTAATTAATGAGCGACGTTTGTCCTTTTATATCCTCGCCCGATCTTTCATAACCTTCTCATCGCTCCTATACCCTCAGCACGAGTGAGGAAGATGAGGAGGGAGGAAGAGTGACACGTGTAAGATAGAGAGAGAGTTGAGTGGTGCCCACATGGGAATGTATGCGTGATGGGTTAGTGTGGGAACTGTTGGTGCAGCAGGCTTGTTTGTTGGTGCATCAAGTGACAGCAACAAACTTCATGTGAAAGTTCTTTGGGTTGAAAGGCTTTAAGTGGGCATCACAGCGGAGCAGAAGATCGGAGAGATGAGAGGGCAAACAAAGCACTCAGCCAGAGGCACACATCCCAACACATACACAATGGATGTACAGTTACAGTACAAGGCAACTATTAAGACTCAGATATGACACAGTAGCTTTCCCAACCCTGAGGCTTCATGTATGATTAGTAAGACATGTTCATCTCCTTCCTGTTGTCAGTACTTCCATTTTTAGGTAAAGATGTTTTTATCAGAGGCGGGTAATCCTGGCTCTATAGAGTAACACTCCTGCCATGTATTTGTTCTAACCACTCACTGAACTCACCCATTTTGATGAACACATCTCCTCATCCAGGTAGACGGGATGGTTAGTGTAACCACCTGTGTTAAGTTACTGATCTAAATTTTCCCATTTTATTTAGAATTTTTCAATATTTCCTGCTAAGATAGCATCCACTCCACATCCTCTAAAAGTCATTTCAAATAAGACCATGAACTTCCAAAGACCACAGTATGATCCAAGCGGTGTTCCTGGCAATGATGCCCTGACTCCCAGAACAGCTGCCGGGCTTCCAGATCCACTTCCTTCATTTCCATTTCTTATTAAATGCTCCATACATGGGCACCATATGCAGGTACTTGCTTCAGACCAAAGCACTAATGGTGTTTTTCCACTGCATCATACAGAATTGACTTGACTGTACCCAGAATCAGTGGCAGCTCACCAATAGAGAGTGCTAGAGTGCCTCCTCACCTGTTTCACAATAATTTTACAAAAACACAAGTATTTAAATAAACAAGCTATACATGATACAACTCATGAGTACCATGTATAATCTATCTTCAACTGAGGAGTCAAGTGACATTTCCCATTTTGAGTGCAAAAATCTGTGCCCAAGGTCCTCAATTTATCATAATACACTGTTGTTATAAATGGCACATGCACAGTAGATCTCCTCCAATACAAGAGAAGAGAGCCTTAAGCCCCACCCACAATAGTACAATACTCATCCCAAAAAGAGACTTTAACTAATATTACTATGACATATACTAGCGGCAGGATGGCTCAGTGGGTAATGTTATTGGATGTGTGAGGTCTGTGATTGAATCCCAGTATCAGTGACATCATCGTTGTCTTTCTTGTCACTTCCTAGGGTCTACAATCTGGCATAGTCATAGCTGCAATTGTTATAGATGTTGATTAATATGCACTGTCCCTAATAAATAAATAAATATTTTAATCATTAATTCATGTTTTTAAGAATGTGTGATCTAACTGCACTACCTTCACCCCTGGTCTAAATGTTTCAAGTGTGCTTTAGTGTCAAAAATCTATGTAACAGGGTTAGCACAGAAGTATGAAATTGCATTTGACCAGCCTCCAATGTGCAGTGTAACTAAACATAAAAGTAATATTTACAAAAATCACCTGGACAATAAAATACACACACACTCTCTCTCTCCCTCTCACACACAAACACACACACACACACAATATTTACAAAATCACCTAGCCAATAAAATACACACACACACACACACACACACACACACACACAAGCAGCAGCAGCAAATGTATTGTCTATACTATGAGTGGAAAAGACACTTGTCAGGGACATGTCTGACTTAATTTAATAATAGAGTCATTGAAAAACGTGTATGTATGCAGCAGGGTATACAGGTGAAATTTACATCTAAAAAAATAAATGACTAATGTATTTTAATGAATTTAAATTAGTACTTTTAAAACAGTGGTTCCTGTGTGTATGTGGTTTTAGTGCATTGGAAAACTGACTGAACCCTATACCAAAAAAATAACTACCACAGGCTCAGAATTATTTTCAATCAAGTAAGCATTATGGTCTCTTTTTTTTTTTTTTCAATTTCACCTCCATCAAGGCTCCAAGTGACACAACACTAGAAGTGACATGAAACATTTCAGTGTAGTCTTTGGTCAGGGAGAATCATCTCTAACATTGCCAGACCTGTCACTACACTTCTGTGGAGCTACGCAAGCCCTAGATGTAGGTCTGGCAACAGCTCTCTGGGAGGTTTGTAGGTGAATTGTGCTGATTTTAAGCTCAGAATGCAACAATAGTGC
The DNA here is from genome assembly GCA_029822895.1 of Maxillicosta whitleyi. NCBI lineage: Eukaryota > Metazoa > Chordata > Actinopteri > Perciformes > Neosebastidae > Maxillicosta > Maxillicosta whitleyi. Next base: position 2,676,197 of record JAPSES010000081.1, on the reverse strand, counting down.
TTCAGAGGAGAGTGGGGAAAACATGTTTGGGCAACATGCAAATAAGAAAGCATCATATTAAAATGACAAAATTCTACACAAAAGAAAACAGTGGTTCATGTTCTTTCACATAGTGACGGGGGCTTTCAGTATCTATTGTTTGTGTGAGTGTTGTATTTATAACAGCATGACAGCAGGTTCATGCAGTGTTACTTGACTCTACTCGGTATTCCTGTGCTGCTTTTCCACTTAGGTGGAATCAGCTCGACTTGTTACTCCGATATGGTGGGTTACTTCCTTGTCATCTGCTCAGAGTCGCTGAAAATTTGCTTGTTGTGTGTTTTCTCATCTGAATTTCTGCGTCCGCCACCAAAGACTGAATCTACATGACCGTCTATGGCAGGGGTGTCAAACAGATTTTAGTTCAGGGTTCCACATACAGTCCAGTTTGATGTCAAGTGGGCTGGACCAGAAAAATACCAGCATAACCTTGTAAATGCCAACTTTTCCTCTTTCGTTTAGTGCAATAAAAAATATTAAACTTCACAAACTCTCAAAAAAGATGTGAATAATCTAAAAAAAAAAAAAAAAAAACCTTACATTTTGTAAATAAATAAGTGCAATTTTAACAAAATTATGCAGAATATTGTTAAAATGTAGTCGCGGTGAATCTACAAAGACACAAACAGTTAAATAAAAATGCACATTTTATTGTTAAAGGATAGTTTTAAATATAAATATTTTCATAGTGCAATGTTATTTTTTTTTTTCATATTAGACCAAAAACAAAATTAGTACTTATTTATATATTATGTTATTATTTTACTTTACTGTATCTGGCTCCTGAACTAAAATGAGTTAATTCACAAATTCATCCCATGGGCCTCATTGGACCCTTTGGTGGGCTGCTTTTGGCCGCATGTTTGACTCCTCTGGTCTATGGTGTAGTTTTGTTCTGTCATCATGTGGATTAACGTATCGCTATTCACTGTCTACTTCCACATCTGATTTTTATAATTCGGTGGGTCAGAGAAAACTGTCTGACCGGTCAGTGTCTGCAGTGTCGAGACGTCACGTTTTGGTGTCGGTCCCAACATTTTCTAACCTCAGCAGAGGTGGTACTAAAAAACTAGTGTCGGGTTCCAGATTCCAGGTCCTTTTTTGTAAATGGAAACGCGAAAGAGTCGTGTCGAGTCAAGTCGAGTAGAGCCGGTACCATGTAGTGGAAACGCAGCATATATGATCATATATGAGCAGTTACACTGAGGAGGTCCTGTATCTGCAGTCATACCAGTAGTCAAGTAAAATTTAGCTGATACAACACAGTGGAAAAGCTCCATAAATCCAGGTTTATACTGTGTGATTCTGGGCTATTTCAGGTGAAGGATGATAAAATCTAGTGGAAGTTTTGGTTAAGGTTGTGTCCAAAGTTTGTGGTTCAATGCACAACAATGCACAGTAAAGGAGGTTTGAAAACTGGTGTTTTCTCCGTCAGGTCACCAAAGACAACCTGTTATGATCTGACAGTGCAATTGCATTTACAGCCAATGTTCATTAAACAACATAGGTTTTCAACATGAAATTATGCTCTGACCAGTGCAACATGTACAACTTATCACACACACACACACACACACACACATGCGCACAAATATGAATATGAAGTTTTATTTGTCATATTTGCATCCCAACTCAGCTTCAATTCATGATCAGATTTCTTTCCATCTATTTGATTTGGACACTTTATTATACATACATATACATCCTGTGTTTTCCTTTATAGCAGATACATGACCTGTGCAGATAATGTTTTGTTTTTTTTTTCTTTTTAATTTATCTGTGTTGGTAGCCTGAGGTTCAACATATAATCCCATTGCACAGTTTGCACACATGTTGCACCCAAGTTCATGAGATCCATGCACAGTTGCACAGTGTAGCTGCAATAATATATAAAACCACTGAAATCTCACACACAAAGGTTGAAATAAGCATTCACATCACGTCTCTACTGTTATCTCTTTCTTCTACCAACCTGTTAGTCTGGTTTTTTTGGAAGTATTCTACTGGAATAAGGACAAATATTTCCTGATTTTATCATTCTTGTACCTTCTGCTATTAGTGCAGGTTATTTTGAAGAACAACAACCTCCAGGGTGAAGCACATTTCTTTTTTATTCTTTCCATTTAGTTTTTTTTTTTTAAGGATTTAGTCTTTTTAATACCATAGCATGCTTCTTCATGTGCACATTCCACCAAAACAACTTCTCTCCCACAGTCACAATGTTTTTTTTGTTAGTTTTTTTTTTTTTTAGAACAATTGTGGAAGGAACCAGACTTACCTACAGCACTGGCACATTGAATAGCTCCAGTTATGTTAGACTACGGACCTGTACATAGAACCAAATCAAATACCAAATCAATCTTGATGAAGTGTCTTTGACTGATGCTGCATTAAAATAGCACATACTGTACAGCAAAAAATGTGTGGATAGACTTTTGAGCTGTCATCATGTGGATTAATGTATCACTATTTACTGTCTATTTCTGTATCTAAACTTTCTTTTGTTTTTCTGTTTAGGGGTCGCCACAGCGAATCAGATTCGCATATTGATCTGGCACAAGTTTTTATGTCGGATGCCCTTCCTGACATAACCCTCTGTATTTATCCGGGCTTGAGACCGGCACAATGAGGCACTGGCTTGTGTCCCCTTGTGGCTACAGGTATAGGTATGTCTAGCATAAAGGGCCTTACCCAAAGACCCACCTGAGATTTGAACCGACCATCTTCTGCACCAAAGCCAGTGTAAACCACTTAGCTACCCAGTCGGTTACACCTGATTTTTGTAAAATGGTGGGTCACAGAAAACTGTCTGACCAGTCAGTGGTCTGCAGTGTTTATATGTCATGGTTTTGCTTGGAACCACGGTGGGGGTGGTACCAAAAAAGCACTAGCAGGTCTCACATTCCAGGTCCTTTTTTTTTTTTTGCAATAGAAAAGCAAAAAAGCCGAGTTAAGTTGAGTTGAGCCGATACCATGTAGTGTCGATGTGGAATTAGATGTCAAACCCTTAGTGCATACTGTGAGTATGGATGTTTGTGGGTTTGTAGTTGGGCATACCAATCAAGTAATATCAGCTAGGTGTCACATTTAAAACAGGCTGATGTGAAGACTTATTGCCAAGCAGTCTGTTGTGTCACACCAATAACATGTACATGTGATAGGCTGAAATACCTTATTTTTTTTGAATGACAAAAATATATTATTTTGTGAGGTGTTCTCTATGGGTCATTGAGATGTCTATTTCTTCTCAGATATTGTTGTAGCTGTAATGTGTATTGATACTGAGGTGAACAGGTGCAATGCAATTACATTTGTGATTTATTGATTTAGGGAAGATGGATTTAATATTACATTTTATAGCGTTTGTTGAGATCATTCCATATTTTGTTTAAAGATGATGCATTTGGAGAGGTTTTGTTTAGAATAACCAGTGCAATGTGTGTTTGATGTTTCATGTTGTCTAAAACAGGAAGTTGTTGTGCGCATGTGCATCGTTTGGATTATTATTGTAATGGCCGCTGATGAATAAACCGCGTACGAGTGAGGACACGTTGCTAGTTCGTGGTATTTCTTCACAACACAGCCATCTCCCTCGAACGCCCGGGCGGAGAGTGCAACATACACAGTCAGAAAAATTGTGCTCTGTGCGGACGTCCACTTTGGGTCTATATTGAGTCCATCTTGTGTATGCATGCCTGACTGTGGGGGCCTTAACACTTGCACCTCATCCATCCATCCATCCATCCCATTTGTTATAGGCTTAGACTGCTGGGAGACTCATCTGGTACACTGAGCTCTTCCATGTTCCTCCTCCTCTCTGCTCCTCCTCCTCTCTGTTCCTCATACTCTCTGCCCCTTTTCTTGTCCGACTTGTTCTTTTCTAACTTCGATTTGATACCTCAGTGAATTTCGTCCTATTAACTTTACTTCTTCCCCAGAGTCTCTGTGCTTTATCGCCACACAGGTTTTCCCAGGATCGTACTAGGTTTTTCCATGGACCGGTTCTCTGTCTGCTGGTGTGGTCTTTTCCTGCCTTCATCATCATCATCATCATCATCGCTCACCTGCATCCATGTGTCTCCCCCTCGCTCCCAGTCTTTGTCTTTTTCTTTCTCTCCTGTTCTCTTCCTTTACTCTCTCTCTTTTACCCAACTGGTCAAGGCAGACGGCCATCCTCCAGGAGTCAGGGTCTGCTCCAGGTTTTCTAGTTAAAAGGAAGTTTTTCCTGCCACTGTCACCAGTTACAAGTGTTTACTCCTGGAAGGTCTCTGTTGGGTTTCTGTAAAATCGGAGTCTGGTTTTTACCAGCTCCTCATGTAAAGTGTCATGAGATAACATTTGTTGTGATTTGGCGCTATACAAATAAAATTTGATTTGATTTAAATTTGATTTGATCCATCCATCCATCCACTTCCTGAACCACTTAAGGCCCATTTATGTTCACTTTACATATGTAAATAGGTGTCTCCCTTTCAAACAGTTTCAATACCACTGCCGCTAAACTTTAATGTGTACATTGTGTTGGAATGATCATTTACCGATCAATCCACCAGAGAGCACAGCTCGAAATGAACATATTGGTCGAATACCAAGAAGAAGAATAGAGAATTTTGAGAGTAGAAGAAGAAAGTCAATAATAATAAACATGGTGATGACATGGTGATTACTAATGCTGATATTGAGAATGTTAGTTGTCCTGAATATGTTGTTTTTCCACCAGCTTACACTATCACCATTTCTGGAAATTATTCTCTTCAAATCTCAATACTGCCTTCATGATTTCTAGGAATACTGCTCTGTTTTTTCCATTTGGTTATGCATGTACAAGGTTCTAGAGGATGTAATGAATTATGAACATACTGAAATGCTCCAACTATATATATGTACGTGTATTTAACATTTTGCATAAATGGCCCTTTAGTCCTTGTGTGGGTCACGGTGTCTAACCCTGGCTACTTATGGACTAGTTCCTGGCTGGGCTAATTGGTCATATAGTCAGTATAGGTGTGAATGTGAGAATGAATGGTTGTTTGTCTCTTTAGTCCTGCACTGAATGGCAACATGTCCAGGGTGTATACCTCTTAGTCTTCCTGGCACTATGGCTAATGGTAGTACACAGTTTTTTTCAGGATAAGGAACCTGAAGGCAGAGAAGGACTCAAACACAGACACACAGGCATACAGATGAAATCCAGTGAATCTACTGAAGAAAACATCATGGTGTACAAGAAGGTAGGAGGGCAGGAAACCAAGGAGTCCAAAGGGTATGAAGTTTCAAAGGCTGAGAAAAAATACAGTTAAAAAAAAAACATAAAGGAAAAAAACAGGATAAAGTCTTCAACTGAGAAGACACAAACAGCTGGAGAGCAAAGTTAACTGGTTTTACTGGGGGTGAGACTCGGGGTAGGTGAGTACATGTGATTTAAAAAAAAATCAGAACATAAGATCAGGAACTCAAAGGCTGATTAAAATCTGAAACATAAATGCAATATTCTACAGACTTTTCATAGACATATATACAGTTAATTCGTAAATATACATAATGCATATACATATACATACTGTTAATTCATATGCAGATCATTCATTAGATATATACGTACATACCGTTAATATTGTATTTATCTGTATTTTATAATTATTCTACTTTAGATATTTGGTTCTTATCTTACTTTTTGTAAAATTTTGTATTTTATTTTTCATATTTTTAGTTTTTGTAATTTTATATTTGTTCTCTTCTTATTTTTAGTACATATTGTGTTTTTTTTTAATTCATATTCTTACACTGAATGAGTAGCACACCTAATTTCATTGCACACACAGTGACAATAAAGGCTATTCTGAAAAAAATTAACAATTTGTTGATGTTTTTTTTTTCATTTAATATGTTTTATTTATTGTATTTATTTATTTATGCTCAGTTTATTCTGTTCTTGTTATTTTCATTCTGAATATCACCATGGTTCTTATTGTTAGTATCGTAGATATTTTCTTGTGAGGGTATACACCATCTTTTATTTATTTTCTGTTTTCTCCCCCCTTTGCTTTCTCCTTCTCTCTTCCCTCTTTCTTATCTCTCCCTTGTTCCTTCTTGTCAGGTCCAACATCAAAATGTGGTTCAAAAAAAATTCAAAATAAAGAAAGTTCTCCTTGGCGAAGCAAATTTGCTCAGTTCAAGTTCAAGTACAAGGCAGCCAGAACACCATTCTAATGTTATGATGCTGGTAAAGTTAAAAAAGAAGAAAATAAATACATTTATTTTAATTTAATTTAATTAATTTTAACTTGTCTGTGCAACAGAAAATCCTCTAATGCAATCATTAGACAGTACCCAACGCCACAAATGATAATTTCTTTCTCCTCTGCTTCATCTATGCGTCCCATTTATTTGGGTCAGAAGGTTTTGAGAACCTAATGCATGTTAGCAGTCAGCACGATTGCGTGATTGCTTTTCTGCAGAAGATGTTTCATCATTTAGCAGTTGTCCATCTCACACCTGTCTTAGGCAACACTCACGCTTCAGTTTGGAGAAACAAAGCGAAATGCACCAGCCATGCATTATATATAAAGTAATATGTGTGTGCCACAGTATGATACTGTACCAATACACTCATTGAACCTAACAATAGCTGAACAAACTTAGAGGAAACTTTGAACCAGAAAAAAATGCTCTTCCTTCTAGTTTAAAGTTCTGCCCTTGTAACAGTTCTGTCAAACTTTGCTAATTAGTGTTGACAATAAGAACTGGATTTATATTAATGAGTGTGTTATCGCTTTAGATCCAGACTATTGGGGTATTTCATGGTCTGGCTGGGGGGACATGAAGCGTGGATTGACGTCTGCAGACCTTATGCTTCAACATAAATTAAGTGAGGGTCATTGAGTGCAGGTACGGTTTTTCATCCATAAGTCCTAAATTTTATGTGAAAATATAAAATGCGACAGGGTTTTGCATGTTGCTTCAATCTACTGAACCGTTTTATTATCATGCAGTTTTCAGTCAATATCTTTTTCTGCTTCCTCTCACTTTAACCCTTTTTTCCTCATACTTCCCAAGTCTCCTGTGTTATACCCCTTTGTCCCTCTCCTTACATCACCCAGTCAAAGCATCGTCTTGGTTCCTCTGTCTTCTTCGGCTCCCTGTGAATGGACAGAGGTGCTCATTAAGGCCATTCTTTATCATTTAATGAAGTCATTGGATTAAAGGATGCTTTGACCAGTTGAAGATGGAAGAAATGAGGAGGGGTATTTGGAGTAGAGAGCAAGTAAGGAAATAGCTGCCGGCTGCATCAAATGAACATGTGTATTATTAATTGGGATTCAATATTCCTTTGACAGTAAGATTTTAACCCATAAAGAAACAAATATCTTCCATTGACTAAAATCATCTACTGATCTAGAATTTTTAACAACTTCAGATCCACTAATTCTACCAATACATGTAACTAATTCAAATAAAATGAAGTTTGTTGTCTTTTTATGATAATCAGGTCTCTGTAGTGAATGTAGTGAACTGCATTTACTGTCATCTTCTACAACATTGATTCACCAGTAAAATCCATGGAGTTTGATCAACAATAGTAGATTGAAACACCTTTTTATTTTCAATTATTGATATATTTGCTTTTCTTCAGTTTTCTCTGCTTCTGATATAATTA
>JAPSES010000081.1:2645206-2659198 GCA_029822895.1 Maxillicosta whitleyi | reverse complement strand
TATCTATCTATCTATCTATATACACACACACACACACACACACACACACACACACACACACACACACACGCACACTTTTAGGAAGGTTTCCTTTAATCATTGGTTACTGGATGATTAGAACATTCATTAAAATAAAACAATTACAAGATTAAAGAAAAATATCATTTCACAGACATATGAAACGTGACCCAACTACACACTGTTTATATGAGTAATAATAAAAGAGGAAAATCACTGGTTTATCATCCAATGCTTCGCTTTCTATCACAGTAAAGGCTTATAACAGGATTGTTGAAGCCTATAAACAAATCCATAACCAGCCTGTGACAGAAGTGTAATTGTACTTGCCATATGTTAATAGCTTCCGTAAGTGACAAGCCTCCTGCTCTTCATCACGAATCCAATTAAGCTGTCCCACTCCTGCGCACTGAAACACGCGTGGAACCGACGCCGTATCATTAAGTAACGCCATTACACAGAGTAACGGGTTAGAGGTAAATGGTTTTTCTCTTGGACAAAGAACAGAGGCAGTGGGGTTCACCTGTGGAGGGGCTGTGATTGGAGAGGCCGTGCGCTTCACTCCGCCCCCCGGCGCGCTGCCCGCCTCCCCAAACCCAGGTCGCACGCATCCTCCTCAGAACCTTCCACTACCCGCAGCACATACCATGAGCTCTCATCTCATTGAGTGGACGCATAGCGATGCAGATGGTGTCACCACGGTATCCAGCTTTGTGCTGACCGAAACTGCTGTTATTTAGGAAAAACCTCCCTCTCACTGGTGTTATTTTTATTATTTTTTTGGATGCGCCATGCAGTCTCGCTGGTGGAGTTGTGGCATTCGGCTGGTGGCATGGACATGGGCTTGGAGTCTGGCATTGCTCGGAGCGTGGTGCATCCCCGCAAATGAAGGTAAAACACGCACACGGACACTTTGGGTTCACGGCAGCACTGTGGGTAGCTGGTACAGATTAACTGGCGCTGACACTTGTAATGCTTAACGGTGCGCGCCCCCCTCTTCTCCGTCGCCGGGTCCACGGCACCGGCACCGGAGAACACGTTTGACAGGAACGGCGATCGTGTATATAGTTAATTTGAGCTGTCAGTGTTTGTGACAACCATAAGTCTGTGGTCAGTGTTTGTTCCGAAACACGGTGTCGGTGAAAGGAAAGGAACAGAACGTGCGCCTTTCCAGATGAACCCGGTCCTTTGAGGACTTGCCTGTGCAGACAGACGCGCTCTGCGCTGCAGGGATCACCGTGTCGATCTGAGACAAAAAAAAAAAAAAATGCTCATGTGTAGGTTTAAGATGCTCCATACACTGCATATAACCTTAATCCTAACACCGACCTTAATCCTGATTGATATTTGACAATTAAAAAAAAAAGTAAGAATTCACCTTCCATTCTTAATAGACTCTGGTTCTAGTGCAGTCAGTTCCAAATGACTTTGACTTAAGTTTATCAATCAAATAATTACTTCAGGTATAATGTGTCACATGTATCTTTTCCCCCCCACATTGATTTTGAGTCAGTCAAATCAGATGTTGAATTTCGAATCGAAGAAGCCTTTTTGAACCATATCTGCAGGAGAGCCGCCGGAAGAAATGTTACATAATTTGTCTGATATTAACCGGTATTTGGCATCATTTGTTATATCTGTCGCGGTTATTTCCATGTGCCATGAAAAAAAAGTATAAAACAGTGTGTAAAAACATGGTTCCCACGCTATTGTCTGCAGACTTAGAAGCAGTTTAATAGCCGGGATGAATGCCATTGTTTGGGGCTATTAGACAGCATTATCCGGGAAAGAAAGAACATTCATCAACCTGGTTATTCTTCACATGGCAGATTTATTCGTTAAAGTTTAGAAATGAACAAAGTGGCTCCCAAAGTGTGGCCTTGGGTTCCTGCAGGGGAATCTTTGAAAATATGACCTGAGGTTTGCTAACAGGTTTAATATAGAATATATGTCTTTGTATAGGTGCCATTTGGAGTCATGAATGCGTTTGTGCCTCTTTTACAACAATACGCCTGCGCAGGTGCAAACAGTGCAAAGTTTCTTAAACAGAACAAGTAATTTAAAATGATCCAAAGTTATTAAAAACCTACCAAAATCAGCTGCTCATGAGGTTGCAGTACATTACTTTACAAATTATAGTTACATTTAATAGAAGATAGAATCACATGTCTGCATTTTGACTGAAAAAAATACTCATGATCTGAGTGTGTCCTTTGCACAACTTGTTATCAGCTGACTTTAACCTGTGGAAATCAGTTGCTTTTCCCAAATGTGCTTTGTGGTGGAGTTTTGGTTTAAAAAGCCATGCATTCCTACTTGACAAAACCCATAAATTAAAACTGTTGGTCACTTGTTGGAGACTGTAGATTAATTTAATGTGTCTTTGCATTGCAAGAGAAAATCATACCATTGTGTGCATAATTGCAGACGAGCCAGCCCATAATTATACTAGCTGCCATTGTCTCATTGGACTCATTTATTGTAATTGAAAAAGTAATATTAAACGTTTTTTTTTTTTTCTTCAGCCAAGTGGAAATGTCTTTGAGGAATCATAACTGACTTGATATTTGTGTTTAAATAAGGAGTAACTTCCTATCATCAGATTTTATAAGGTCATATGTCTTCACCTTAAATAAGGTTACATTAATGACATCAGTGTTAAAAGGTGAAGATAAGATTGTAGTACTGTAAACCAGCAGCTTTAGTTTTTTTTTTTTTCTGAATAGGAAGTGAAAAAGTAAAAACCCTGTTGCCACCTTTGTTATATTCGCATTTTTTCTCACAGAAGCAAAAGCCATTCTGTGAGTTTCTCTGCAAATGATGGATAATACTGAGGAACACTAGTGCCAAGTTGATTAATTTCCTCTGTTCAAGCCAATCCATTCTTATTTAAATTGATCAATTTTTGTGAATATCTCTGCAGTGCCAGATGTCTCGAATTTGTTTCAGAGATTGTTAGTGTATGCGAGTAATTATGACGCTTGACAAATGGGAATGTGTGAGCCTACACATTAGGGAGTTTAAAACCCATTACTTTGCTCTTTTTGTTGAAAATGTTGTAGATGAAATGGGTCAGATTGGGTAAATTACAGTAGTGTAGGGTTTGTCTGTGTGTGAGGGAGGCAGACCATTAAGCCTGGAGCAACGCAAGCTAACATGTAAATGCAGTAATCGGCTACCATGTGGTGCAAATAGAGGCAGTCAGACTAAAGAGGCAAATGGGTTGAAGAAAATGCATGTTTTATGCTGAAACCAGTAGCTTCAGGAACACGAGGTGAAGTGAGTTTTACCCCAGACTGCACCAGAAACACTCAGGTCAAGTTGTCCCTTAATCCTGTTAGCGATCCAAGTGGACCTGTCCCACTCGGTTCACATATTCTGTTGTAAATTTTCAAAGGCAACTGTGTCCCCGAGGCTGAAAATCCTAAATACATTTGAAATACTTAAAGTATCCTTGAAGTAATGTCAACCAATCCATCTATATCACCCCTTCCCTGGAACCGTGATGACTTTTAATAATGCGTTGTGCTGATCATTGTCAGGCTGAGCTCTAACTTGTTAGGTGGTTTGATCCTCAGAGAGAAAGTGAGTGAGAGTGAAAGAGGTAACGTATCCTGTATGATCTAGTTCAGCATCACTTATCTCTTCTTTATGGCCTAATTAGTTGTCTAATCGCCTCCTAAGGACATCTTTTATTATTCTCTGCAGAGCGGTGGAGACAGTAAGACTAGAGTTGTGTGCATGGAGGGATTTCTCAGTTTCTGACTGGCTTTGTACACTGTTTTGTCAGGCTTAGTTCCTGTTTGAGCTGCAGACGCTGACTTTTATCATAGGTTTATTTCCTTCTGTTGACCCTGAGAGGGTTGATAACAGGTTGCTGTTTTTTATGATGGGTTACAAAGCAATGACAATAAACCTCAGGCTTATTTTTAGTTAATGTTCCATGATGAACTACTGATGTTCAGCAGCTGCAGCTCAGATAACAGGTTATTTGATTCCATGAAGTTTTGATTAATAAGTTACAGTGAAATGTGAAGTCATGTTTGTTTGATACAATAGGGCAAAATTTATCATCACTTGATTGATAGATTATTTATTGCAAACACCTGAAAACAGAAAACTAAAGGAAAAAAAACACAATGTGCAAGAAAAATATTATATGTATGTATGTATCTATATACATTTATATATCTATGCATATGTCGTTATTTGTGTTGTGTGCATAAAGGAGTGGGAAGAAGTCAAACGTATGTACTCCCTCTGCTGTTCTGTTGTCAATTTCTCAACTGTGAATTAATTCACCCACTTCCTATCATTATATATATTTACAAATGATGATTATTGGCTTTTTCTCTTTGGAGCCGCATGTTGATCTGGCAGAGGTTTTTACTTCGGATGCCCTTCCTGACACAGCCGGGCTCTTGCGCCCCCTTGTGATGTACAGCATAAAGAAACTTTTCCCAAGGGATCACCTGGGTCTTGAACCGGCTATCTTCCACACCAAAGTCAGTGACGTTAATCACTGAGCTACATATATATTTACAAATGTACTTGCATAATTACATGATTAATACTAACAATAATAATCAGTGCAACAAAAGTGCAAGTAAATAAACATTTATGAGCAGAAACAGTTTTTAATTTATGCATTTTTTTCCACTCTTTGAGATTATTTTTTTCTCAGATTTGTCGTCCAAGTTTCAGTCTGTTAAAAAAGTCTTAGTGCATCAGTAGGGTAATTATTTCAGCAAGATTATATTATATATTTATGACATTACAATTTACATGCTGTATGTGTTTCTCAGGCTCTGTAACAACATGCAAATGAAATATACCAGAAATATCAGAAAAGCATTAAAAAGGATGTCATAAAAAGAGCAGACTAAACTGTGTTGAGCGTGACCTCCTTAAACTCGTCTATGATGATGTAAGGTTTACTGCACCAGGCTGCTGCTGTTCATTCAACACATTCAGTCAGTGTTTCATGCTTCTTATATTTTGGGATGCTTCTTGTCATGGGAATAGAGGTCACACTGAATACTGACTGTTGCCTGCAGAAGGCTTTTAGCTCGTGTTTTTAAATACTATGCATAATGTCATGTATTTTCTTGTTTATCTTTATATATTTCTTTATGAATAGGAAGACTTGCTCTATACTGTATATTATAGATTTTGCCTACACAGAATATGAGCTCTTTTCTTCAGTTTAATACCACAACTGCCAAACTACGAATAACTACAGTGCAGTGTAATTTATTTATGCATACTAATGAGCCATAGCACTTCAACTTTACCATCAAACTCAGATTTTACTGGTATGGATACAGTTTGTTCTGTTTCACATAGAGTATTTACAGAGATATTTTTGTTGAATGTGTCTACGGATATGTCTGATGTTACACTTGCAATAAAAGCAGGTGATAAGATTGATGTTAAAAGACTAAACCATACAGTGACGAGTATGAGAGAAATTTGCTGTTGAAAGGATTAACATCTTAGACCAGTTATGCTTCATGAAGGTTGAGTTTTCATCTTTCATTTTTAAGGCCACTTAAGATGTGTCACATTTTATTTAGCTGCTTTCCTCAAACGTCTCCTTCTATTAAATGAAAATGAAAGCACTGGTATTACAACAGTAGGTGCTTCCCTTGAACTTTCTTTTTTTATTGTCTTTGTCCGTATCATTTCAGCTGTTGAGTAAGCAAAACGTTATCGTAGGTAAGATAAGAACTGAACTCTGGCTTCACGAAAATGTCACTAAGTTTATGACTGTTAATTTTATTGTCTCAGCCTCTAACTAAAATGTGTCTAAGACCAGCAATAACTTTGTTGTTTGTCACTACCAACGTTATTATGAACCTATTGTTACCAGAGCTCTTAATAACATGACAGACTTTTGTATTGTATCACCATTTATTTAGTTTTATTGCAAATTAGACTCCACAAGGCACACATAAAGGCATTAGCAGCTTAAAAACATTAGCATCCACTTGACCAACCTGAATTGATGCGTCAAATATGGCTGTGGCTCAGATGGTAGAGCGGGTTGTCCAATGGCTGAAGGGTTGGCGGTTCACATCCTGGCTCCCACTGTCCACATGTCGAAGTGTCCCTGAGCAAGACACTGAACCCTAAATTGCTCCCAGTAGGGTCTGGCATGGTAGTACCTTGCATAGTAGCCGTCTACTGGTGTGTGAGTGTATGTGTGAATGGGTGAATGTGAGGCCTATGTAAAGCGCTTTGAGTACCAAAGGGTAGATATAGCGCTATATAAGCACAGTCCATTTATCAAATACCACGTGCTGAGGGTTAGGGTTGCAGTTAGGGGTTACAGTTATGGGACCAGGGCATCAAATATATATATATATATACGTAAGCCAAACGCCAAAAGAACGCCATTTCATGAGATCAGTCTCATTTTAAACTCATTCAGAAAACAAGACATGTCATGTTTCTGAGGTGTGTTTATTGTGCTGCCAGTGTTTTGTATTTTTGTGAGATAGTTCTTACACACTACAAAGTCCTTATCCAGCTTTGTCTCATCCACACTATAAAAGCCAAAGTAAGTCCACTCTCGTACATGTACCCGAACTCGTCGTCTTCCGCTTATCTGGGTCCGGGTCGCAGGGGCATCATCTTCAGCAAAGAAGCCCAGACAACCCTCTTCCCAGTGACTTCCACCAACACTTAAGGGGGAATCCAAGACGTTCCAAGGCCAGCTGAGAGATATAATCCCTTAAGCATGTCCTGGGTCAGCCTTGAGATGTTCTCCCAGATGGACATACCCGAAACACCTCCTCAAGGGGGTGTCCAGGAGGTATCCTCACTAGATTCCCAAACCACCTCAACTGGCTCTTCTCAACATGGAGGAGCAACGGCTTTACTCCGAGTCCTTCCCAGATGTCTGAACTCCTCACCTGATCTCTACGGCTGAGCCACCCTGCAAAGGAAACTCATTTCGGACTCTTGTACCCATGACCTCATTCTTTCAGTCAATGAGTCCACACTTTTGATTTAAATGATGCTGGTGCATCTATCAGTTTAACGCTCAACTCCACCATATTTCCATTGTTTTTCTGGTGTTTTTTGTTGACCAAAGGCTCAATTTTTATCCACTTGTGTGAGGACTGTCCCCTGGATGACATGTAAGGTGACTTGACTCGTTAATGAAAGAAGTTTATAGCGGCTACATTTTAAAAGTAATTAAAGAAACGATACACGGCAACAGTGCAACAATAATCCATCGTAAGATTAAATATCATGATAGTTTGCCATATCGGTATTTTGTCAAACTCCTGCTTCACATACTCTATATGGACAAAATATTTGGACACATCATGACTACAGCTTGTAAGGTGTCCTGTTCATGTTGATTTGAGATAAAAACATCAATAATTCCTTAAAGTAGAAAACATTTAAAATCATAGTCATGGATCAAATTCTTTTTTTTTTTTAAATCAATCTTGAGAGAAATAAAAAGTAAAAAAACATCTCTGAGGCATTTTGGAAGCAAATATAACAGTTTAATCCAAACTATCAAATGCAATGTAATGGTATTTATCACAATATAAAACAATATTATCACATTTGTCATTATTGTAGTCCAGACCCCTGTTAAAAAAGAAACACCAGAATTCAATGTGTCCCAATACTTTTGTCTATATAGTGTATGTTTAAGACCAGTGATGTCATCACACACTTCTGTGCTGTAACATCATATATTTAGTTTTATTCCAAATTAGACTCTTCAAGTCACAGAGCTACTATAAAGCCACATATTCACTTATCATATGACTTGCACTGTGGAACCATGGTGAATTTGGAGACTCGGTTGCTTCTGAAAAACACAATTTTGACCATATCCTTTGCTTTATTGTCCTAAAAGAAACTGTCAAGCACACTGACAATCAGGGGGAAAACTCTCAATAGTCTGCTGTAACTAGTGCTACACAAGAGGAGATGGAAACACATTTTGAAGAGTACAGGGGTCAGGTAATTGCACTTGACAGCCTTTATCTGACAGGCTGAAAGAAGAGGGTTTTAATGCTTCAGCCTGAGCTCTAATACAAACACTTGTGCACAAACGCACAGCTCTACAAAAAATACAACTGGAGGAAAGAGTCACACTCCAGGCCACACAAAGGTGTTATGTCAACTGTGAGTCTGTAGTTGACTTTTAACATTTAAAGTGAACCCCCTTAACACATTTTATTTTTAACAAAGCTGTAGGTTTTTACTCAAACTGAAACCCTTTCTGCCTTTAAGGAGAAACTCAAAGACAACAGACTCTAGTTATGTTTTTTCTAATTATGTGCACATGCAATTATCTGTCCTCAACACTGACCTGAATTCTGCTCTTTACAGTGAACCTGCTGGATTCTCGCTCTGTGATGGGAGATTTAGGATGGGTGGCCTATCCCAAGAATGGGGTGAGTTTTATCTTAACCTTTGCATACTTAAGAAACTGCTGGGGACCGAAGCATTGACTGATCTGAAGTGCTAATTTGTTTGGGTCATTTGTTTGCGTTTGAGTGCAAAAATACCCCTAAATTTCCATGAAAATGTTTACATTTACAAACTATCCCTTCACAAAAGAATTGTGAATAACCTGAATAAAATATGAACAACTTGAAATGAAATGTCTTAAGAAAAGTAAATTGGATTTTTAACAGTATTCAGTCTGTTACTAAATATTTTGTGTATTTTTACATCCACTGTGATCTATAAATTGTAATGCACATGTATAATTGATAAACATACAAAAATTCTGTAAGACATTTCAGGTTCATGTTATTCGCATTTTTAGAGAAACTTTGTAGATGTATTCATTTTCATAATGTAATTATACTTATTTTTCATTGTTGTTATTTTATTGGTTCTGCCCACTTAGGACCTTATTGAGTTGAATGTGACCCCTGGATTCAATGAGTTTGACAATGAGTTTCTTTTACAAATGAGCCGCTGCTGCTGAAAAGCATCATCCTAAATTCACTTTCTGGGTGTGATGAATGACTTTACTCTCACAAGTGCTGGTTCTTCATTTGTTTTATCAAGGTTAAAGTTCATTTTATTTTCAGGAACTCTAAGTTCATTATCAAGGTAAATTGAATTCATGAATAAGATATTGAAAGTCACCATGGAATATATTATTCTCAAACCAAGAATTGAATTTCTCACTGTTCCCAAGGTGATGGCTAATTAGAATTAATTTTTTTTTTTTTTTTTTTTTGTGGTAGTACAAAACGTATTTTAATGAAAAAGAAATGTTTAAAGATTATTCAATTTTTCAGTTCTGCCATTGCTCAAGAAGACACTATTTCATTGTAAAGTACTGGGGAAGTCTTTGACCTCTAGAGGACAGATGATTCTGTGGTCGGTTTAAACAGGATTTCATATTTGAGAGTCATTTGATTTACAAGGAAAATTTTGCATAGAGCAACAGCCCATGTTGGCAAATATGCAGCTATACATACCAGATGATAGCGCTGACCGTGGCGTTTTTTCCTTCCAGCTTTGGGTATTCAAATCATGGCCCATTCAGTCGCTGTATGTAGATGGGCGAGATAGTGCTGACAAAAGCGGTCACATGTGCAGTCATATTAATGAAGATGTGATTATGGTGTGTGTGGTTTCTGAAAAAAAAAAAAAAAACCTGCATAAATAATAGCATTTACAGGGAGTGGAAATAAAAGACATGATAAGACAATGTAAGGATTTCATTATGAGCTTGTTTCTGATTAGCTGCTGACATCTGATTAGATGTTTTTATTCAGCTCCAGTTAAAAGGTAATTTGAATTGGACATTTCAATTGCGCTTGTTGTGGAACATTGAGAGGAGAACCATGTCGGATGAAGAATAAATAATCTATGATCAGTTTTGCATTTTAAATAACTGATGCCCTCGTTCTGGGTCATTATAATCCTCATGATGTTGGTTATTCATACAACCACATACACGATGGATTCACAATCTTCCTATACACAGCACAACCACACACTTGGCAGCACCCTCTTCCGTAGATAAATGCGATTTTGAAGTGTCATGGAAGTTATTTTTCTTTTTTGCCTCCTATTCCAGATGGTTTGTTTCAACCCTCATCCCCCCCAACCCCCCATCACGTCTTCATCTCTTGTTCTTCATGCCTTCTCTGGCTCAGCTCTACATCCTTGTGCCTCCCATCCTTCCTTGTCCCCGAACACTTATTAGACTCTTTATCCTCATTTCCTTCTCATGCCCGTCATTTGTTTTTTTTTTGGTCTCACTGTCTTTTCTTAGCTCCTTTATGCTTTCCTTGTACTCAAATTCTTTCATTTTCATTTTGCTTTGGAAATTCTTGAAACAAGAGCATTAAGAAGTGCCTCTGAAATGTGATGGACGACCTTCAAATGTTGGGACAAGTCTTATTGAACAGTGACACTAAATACAGCATTAGCATGTATAGCAGTATTAGCATGAAATTGAAGACTTGTAGATTATATGAAATGTAATGCTTAAAGTCGTCACTGACAACTTCGTCTCACTGATGTTGAGCTCCTTGGGATAGTTTGATTCTTATGCTGTGCAGAGCTGTACATAATACTTTAAAGGCCTTAAGAAAAAACTTTCCTTTTTTTTTTTTTAATTAAATCTTGTTTTGGAACCTGTCTTGAAAACATTGTATGTTGCTAGCATAGAGGACAAAGGGCATTTCTGCCTTCAGGGCCCCTAGCAGGATAATATGGCAATGAGAGAAGGAAACGGAATGAATGATAGGGCAGTGGACGGCTGCAGACAGAAGCAGACTGAGGCAAAGACACAAGACTGGACTAAATTATAACAAAGTACAATGTTCCTGTGACCTCAAGAATATCAGGCCTCACATGTCACCTTGTTTTGGAAGTAGAACGATGATGTGAGGCTCAAGGTGGAAAAGTTGCCTGTGTGCAAAAAAGAGTCGCACTTGGCTTTTTGAAGTTTTTTTTTTCAGATATCAAGAATACTACAAGGCAAGAAGTGACACAATATGGATAACAGGCATCTCATGTTAAAAAATAACATAAAAATTCAACTCTGCACAACTAGACTAGTTCAGATTCATAGTTTCTCCTAAATATTAACTTTTTTTTTTTTTTTTTTAATATTGCTGTTATAAAAGCTGGGTAGCTTAGTGGTTAAGTGGTTTACGCCACTGGCTTTGGTGCGGAAAATTGCCGATTGGAGACCTAGGTGGAAGGAAAGGTCCTTTACGTTATACATCCCAATACGTGTAGCCACAAGGAGGGGTAATCCGGTCCCAAGCCTGGATAAATACAGAGGGTTGTGTCAGGAAGGGCATCCAATGTAAAAACTTGCCAAATCAATATGTGAATCTGATTCGCTATGGCGACCACTGAAGGGAAAAAGGCGAAAGAAAGTTTACTTGAATATTGCTGTTATCTTAAGCAGTACATAGAGACCCTTCCAGTTCTGCCCCATGGCACCTAAAAAAAGTTGTATTATAGTCAATAGCAAGAGTTAAGTAATATTTTGACCATTTACATACCATATCCTTCCTAAAATAGTCATTTGCCGAAATCATCAGATACTCATTTCTGGTTAAGTTTTTTTTGTATTTCCTGAAAAATCTGACAAAATGACTTAGAAACATTATGTATCATTACTTTTACCTAAATAATTGTCTAAGTTTAAAACATAATTTTACAGGAAAGTTGCACTTGAAAACGTGAAATGTAAAATAGCTAAACTATCAGACTCTGCATGAATAAAAATATTTCACATCTAAAATGTTCTAAGGGCATGTCATTGTAATGTTCTCTCTCCGTGATTGGTTCAGAGTCATTCAAGCTGTGTCTGCAGGTTCAACATGACGAGACTGGAGGGATTTTTACCTTGTTTTGCTATTTTTTTTTACCTCATGCTTGAAGATTGATGTGACAGATGCAGAGCTAATGGTCCATTTAGCTGTTTCCACACAAAACCAGATGTTACTTTACTATCTTTACCACGAACTTCGACTATCTGTAAATAGTGACAGAAATAGGACAAAAAAACCCCAAACTTTTACCAGTGACCAGCATTAATATATTTTCCCATGTTACTTCCCATATACTGTAGTGTTAACAGGCAACAACTACAACATCACTTTTTACCTCTGCCAAGGAGGATATGTTTTTGCCGGCGTTTGTTTGTTTGTCTGTCTGTCTGTCTGTCTGTCTGTTAGCAACATAACTCAAAAAGTTATGGATGGATTTTGATGAAATTTGTCTTGTAACGTTAGCATACCGTACACTTATTGAGTGTGTTGTTCTCTATTCTATTTTTATTTCAAATTGACTTTCAAGATGACAAGTCTGTTCTGGGTGTTGAATTTTATCTAATAAATTTCCCAAAAAATTGCGACTTATATTCCAGTGCAATTTATAATCCGGAAAATACGGTATATGAAAAATTGGAAATAGTAAATGGGGTATCACTAGTGATGCACATTTGCAAAATGAAGTGGAGTTCACATTTTTATTCCCCCTTTTGTACAGAAGCGTCTCAAGGATTTAGTGTTTTATAAGAAACACCTGAGATGCATATTATCTCTGCTTTGCATGTTGCTTTATTTCTTACTCCGCAGTTTTTTTGAACTTGAAAAATGAATGTTCCATTTTTTGAACACCCTGTTTAAAAACAATATCCTCTGTGTGACGTGAACAGCAAAGCAGATGATGAGTTCTGAAGGTGGAAAGGGAAAAGAGACTATTGCTCTCGTAAAATATGAATGTAATTAGTACTAGAGAAAATATGAAATGCCCCATATTAGCGGTAGAGTTATCAGTGGAAGTTCTATTAAAGCTAATTAGAGACAAAGTGTGTTTCAGAGTTCAATGAAGGTTGTTTCCTCGGTAATAAGTTATTGTGCAGTTTTATTATAAAGGATGGAATCAACTTAATCAAGGAACTCAAAAAGGATGTAGACGAAATTAAAATCCTGGTGGGTAGGGTCGTGTGAATTTATATACTGCAGGATATATAGTTGAAGCTCTTTGGCTGTCAATTGTTTGTCATCTAAACCTCTGTTACCGGTTTCCATTATGTTGGACTTGTTAGAAGTGTAGGTGGGGTGTCAATCATACGCAGTTTAGTGGATGCTTTTATCTGCTGCAACTTCAAGCCTCACACAAGGACACAAATGTAAAGAAGCGGATCTCACAACACATTACCTCCCATCGGTCTGGTGTGCCTAAGAACCATCACTCTGTTGTTATCTGAACATCACTGAGCAGTCGCCACTGGACTTGTAAAGACCCTGGACCTCAAAGAACTGTTGCTGACAAAGGCTGTGACTGATGAAACACTTTAAGTCACTTTACATGTCTTCTTTTGAAACTTTCTGCAGATGACAACACAAAGGCCACAGGCATCGTTTAGTTGTCAGCTGTGCCCATTGAACAGACACTTTAAAAAGCAGAAGACTCAGCGTTATAGAAAACAATGACGACTTAAAACCAAACTGGGTACAATAGTTCAGTGTCAAAAACTCATCTGGCAAGGGACATGTGTGTCCTTTGTGTCTAAATTATTGCTAAAAATATGTTTAGTTAATGCTGCCCACATTTTATTTCAACAAAGTACAATAATGGTGCTTATCAAAATGGCTGTGAAGAGCTAAAAATGTCACTCCAGAGGACAAATATTTAAGATTCTCAGAGAAATTATTTTTGATGCAATTGATGGTCAACACTAAAACATGTTTTTGAGCTACAGATAATCTACATCTGAATATTCAGACACTGATCACCTCCGTCTCAGCCTGTCTGACTTTATAGTAGCATTCAGTTGGTGATAAATTTCCACTTAAACAAATTTCCACTTAAAGTGACACAAAAGGTAGTAAATTCAAAATGTCATGAATTTAAAAGCCTTCGTAAAAATTCCTATAGAAAGACTATTATCAATCTGATCATTTTCAACAGTTGAACCAACTTTTGCCGACGACAGTGCGCTAA
>JAPSES010000081.1:2611151-2626876 GCA_029822895.1 Maxillicosta whitleyi | reverse complement strand
TAGGACATAATTTTTCACAGAAATGACGCACAATGCATTCAACCATAGTGGTGACACAGCAGTATGAATAAAAAAAAAAAACAATAGAAGTTGACCTTTAAGCTGTCTATGTATGTTCGACCCCACGTCTTAACAAAAG
Organism: Maxillicosta whitleyi; assembly: GCA_029822895.1. Classification (NCBI taxonomy): domain Eukaryota; kingdom Metazoa; phylum Chordata; class Actinopteri; order Perciformes; family Neosebastidae; genus Maxillicosta; species Maxillicosta whitleyi. The sequence continues at coordinate 2,626,737 of JAPSES010000081.1, read as the reverse complement.
TCATGACACATGACACTTTACATTTTGAGCTGGTCTAAACCATACTCTTCAGCCAATTCACAGACACCAACAGAATCCTCCAGAAGTAAGTAAACATTTGATGATATTGGAAGGAAAAACTACTTTTAACAGATCGTTTAACAGACCCACTTTGGTTGTCGACCTTGACCTGTCGGGGGTTAACTGTTAAAAACTAGAAAGAGAAGCAGAGCCACAACAGCACGTCCTGAGATGATCCAGGAAAAACCTGTTTTAGCACATTTTATGGTAGTTTTCATTTTATTCTGTTTAGCATTTATCTATTTTATTGATTATTTTATCCTGTTTCATGATACAAACACCTGTCATGCCTATTGATTGAATGACAATAAAACTAAGTCTGAATCTGAGTTCACCCAAAAACCACATGCCATGACTCAGAAAAACATGTGCATGAAATAAAATCATCTTCATGCATTCATGGAATTCATTAGTCAGAGTCAGCTGTGATTCTCGTAGTGGAGGAGGTAATTCATTGTTAACACTAGTACTGTTTTTCCACCATGCTATAAAAGCATGTTTGACATTTAAGGTAAAAGCTTAATGCTGTCTGAAAACCATTAATTGATGAAACCTTTATTCTATTTGTGGAAATGTAAAATAAAATAAACTCTATTTATGCCAAAGGAAACTTAAGTTTTTATGTATATGTTCCAGTAGTAATGCTGATAAATGTCTCTCTTTATGTTCATAAGGCATACTGTGCATTAGTAAATGGTGAATAATTATTACATAACTACTTTAATGTCATAAAATAAACATAAGAAGATGTAATGTAATTGTTTGATGCACTTAAATGTCAACTAAAATGTCATAACAGTATATGAATGTGTTTTATATTGTATTCTCTGATGCTGTCTTCGCATCCCAACTCCATTGGACCACGTTCAGATCTAAAACCTCATAATAGTGAAGGTCACGTCTAGGATCACATTATCAATTCAAGCTAAAGGTTCTTTAAAATGCATTTTTTTTAAATTTCTGAACCTTTATTCTTTTTGTGAAAAGTCAACAATGACTTATTTTTTCTTTGACATATACAGAAGACGAGACAGATTATTTAATAAATAGTGGTAATATAATTTTCAGTAAAGAGACATATTTTAATCTGCATCAAATCCATGAACATACATATAATTCCTGTATGATATGAGTAAATTACTTTAACATTCCTGAGACTTAAAACTGATGCAGTCTCTTAAGAAATGACAAAAAAAAAGGCTTTGTATTTTTACTTTTTTGGCAACAAACAAGAAAATCAAGCAAATTTGTATTAGTTTGATTAGTTTTATTTGTACATGTTGTAGTATATAAATTATGATAAATGAAATTCTGTTTCTTACATTAATACAGTATTTTAATAGCCAACTCAGGCTTCTACATATTACTTCTGTGTATGATTTTCTTTTAGTTTCTTCATTCTACTTCAAAAGTAACATTTTGCAGGGTTTTCATTAAAAAAAAAGTAAATGTAAAACAAATTGAAATTGATTTTCTACATCATGGAGGTCATGTCCTGAACTGAAACCCTAATGTGTGATTATAGTATATATTAAAGTGCACATCCTTTATTGTGTCTGGGGTTATTTAAATCAGTTACTGTGTATCTTTGCCGACGTTCTTCTACAAAGTGAGTGGAGGAGTTATTAGAATTCAGCAGATCTCATAGATCTAATATTAATCTGTGCTTTCAGTCCTTATCTATTTAGGTTTAACAGCATTGAGAAAATCCTTACAGAAATAGAAATTCTGTCATCCCTGAATTGCCTCGGAGACAGAACAGAATGGTGAATGATAGCACAAGAATCTGAAAGTAGCAGGAAGCTGTTCCGTTTCCATCATCTCCTGAAATATGAATCGACTGGATTTATTGCAAAAAGGGGCCGCCATTCATCTTTTTAGGTCTTGTTCAATGGAAACCGCTGCTCTTTTACTAAACTCCCTTGCTTTTTTTTTTTTTTTTTTTCCCACTCTCACCTCCATCTTTCAACCCCATCCCTCTCTCCTCCATCACCCCGTCATCTCAACGTGGTGGTGCTGTCATGACAACTAAAGTGCTTCCTGAGTGCTTGTTGGGTAAACTGACTTTCCCAGAAGTGCTTCCTCCCTTTCACCCTTCTCACAGCTAACACTCATACACACACACATGCATGCGCACACACACATACTACACACACACACATTATCACTATACTTGTGAGGTTCCACTTTGACCCGTTGGATTCCCCGAGCCCCTCTGCGTAACTCTGACCGAACCCTCCCTCTTGCTCTCAAGCCCCAAAATGACTTTTAACCTTTTAATGGCGCTTTGAAGAAGCGATAGACAACTAATATATCCTCACTTTCCAGCAGTGACCATAAGACTCTTAATTGGTCCTCACTAAGATAGACTTAAGAGAGTGAAAACACACATAGGCGCACACATTCCTGCAGTTGGTGAAATATTAATAAAGTGTTTCATTCAGCACAGCTAGCTTCTTTCCATGAAAGCCTGATGGTCTCCAGAGGCCCAGTCAGTGGTGGCCTGCAGGACTGGTAGTCATGGACACTACTAATGCATTTAGGTCAGATGATAGTCCTCTCAAATGATATACTTTACACAACATTTGCAGTTTTTACAACAGTTACAGTTTGTTGGCTTGTTTGCTGGTAGCCTCTTTACAAGTCTGGATCAGTGTGTTGTAAGTGTGAAACTTCATGCACATTTGTTAGAAGGTCATGAAATTGCTGTTTTAATAAAATAAGCTTTACATTTATGCTAGTTTATACTGCCAAATTCAATCCAATCACCACTTTTTTTCTTTCTATCCTTCGGCTATTTTGTCTGCAAAACAGGAAAACGTAGATGGAAGTGTCATGTTTCAGCTTTCCCTGAATGGGCAAGATGGTGTAAGGGTGGATGGCAAATATAAAAATGAAGTAACTTACCTTCAGAGACATGCATACTTCTTTAAAGTACTTTGGTTGTAGGTACAAAACAATTGTATTTCCCTGTACTACTACATTGTGAGTTGTTGTTTTGTTTTTATCACAATTTTGCAGACTTTGATGTATTAAATCAAGTCCCACTATATTTTCCTAAACCTGCCTAAGTGCATGCAGAACATAATTTGTATTAGACAAAAGTACCATGACATGATACATCACTGATTTACTTTTCAACATGTATTTTTGGTGGAAAAACACACAAGTGGCCAATGGTAACATTTATTCCTTGCATTTTTGCTGTATTATTGACATAGATCCATTTAGTGTCTGTGGATGTGGACATAAAGGCATTTCCCTGTTCAGTATAGACCTGTGTAACAGAGTAAGAATAAATCCTGGAATCGAAGACTGTAACTACCCGTACTTTTTCGACAGCTCTAGTTTTGAAGATGAAACCTAGGATACTGTTACAGAGAACACGCCAATATGTGTGGAACAGGGCAGACTGTCCAACACATTATACATTAAACGATGATCAGTGGAGCTTTAGAATAGAATGGAATAGAATAGAATAGAATAGAATAGAATACATTTTTATTGTCACTGTCAGTGGAACAATGAAAATGTGTTCTGCAGCTCTTCCATTTAACACCAAAAACAATAATAAAAATATCACTAAATTACTGAAAAATGTTGGCATGTTCTACAGGATAAAATATAATATGCTACTAAAGTACTATTAAAACTACTGGAATATACAAAAGCTAACTCTATACTACAGATGATAAATATGTACAATAAATAAGGTTATATCCAGGCAAAATAGGATAAGGTAAGAGTAGGAAAACAAGGGGCATGTGTTGTGACAGTTGCAAACTTGCACAGAGTTAGTTTTGCTGTGATTGGAATTGCACCAGTATTCTGATTTTTGCACATTTATAGTAACTTCACCTATTAAAAAAATCAGTTGAATACATCTAATCAATATAACCTGACAAATTATCTATCATCATGACACACTGCTATGCTCAATCATCCCCACTTGAATTTCATTAATTCTGCAAATGTGTTTATTTCCAAAAGCTATTGTGACCAACGTGACCTGTAGATTTCTTCATGCAGCCACATTGTGAGAATAACCGGGTACTGAACAATAACCCTCACTGTCGTCCCACACACAGGAAAACCCCATTGACTTGATTGTATATTATTATAGTATAATCATCTGAATGTGTTTGTGTTCACACAGGCATTCACAAACAGAAACATGCATTGGTCGCACACACATGGAGGCATGCTCACAAACACAGTAATAAAACAATAACACTTGAAGGTATGACACCTTCATGGATGTGCACGCTCGAATACGCACACACACGCACACACACACACACTGTTTATCTTTCTTAGCCCAGTAGCCCACTGTGGGACAAATACAGGAACAGGATATTTACTGAGTTTCCGTGCCTGGTTTATTAGTTCACAATAGTATCTGTTAACAACATAAGCATTGTATTGAAACTCAGCCTTAGCATTTTTTTGTCTTTCTTCTGTCAAAGTTTATTTTTATGTCAATCCTGCTAAATTTGTGTACAGTTGGGGGACCGAGAGGAAAGATGCAAATATAAGTCAGCGTTATGTACGTGATGTGAGTCATTTGGCTGTCACTCCTTATTTTGTCTGAATGCGCCATCAGGTCTACTTGTGTTTATTTAACCCTTGAGAAATGCCTGGACAGAGTTGTATATTTTATTCTTTAGGTTGGTTCTTTAAGTCAGGGTCAAAGCTGGTGTATTATATAATTCTTTGTCTGGTGGAAGATGAAATCATCATCATATTCTATTTTTGTGCAGGTATGGTATTTTATTTACCTTACGATCTCCAGGTGCAGTTTGATTTTAATACATATTTTTACTCAGTCAGATTATTTTTTGTGTTTTAGCCATCGATGCAGTGTTATTTGGCTCATCTTTCCCCCATTGACTTTCATTTCCCAACATTCTTTTTGTGAATAAAACATATATTTAATAAATTATGTTTCATTTTGTTCATTGTTCCTGCGTCAGTTTTGGATTTTAATATTTCAGTCCACTTTTTCTATATTCACATATTTTCATTTAAACACACTAATGAGTCTAATACCTTTTTTGCATATTTTATCACATAAGCAGCATTTATTTAACATTTTCTGCTTGAACTTTGCTGATTCATACCCCCACCCCCCTCTCTTTACATGTCTCTTCCTTAATCACTTACTCTCTCTAATGCCACCAAATGACAGCCAGTCATATAAATCAACATGTTTACAATGAAATGTTTCCAATTAAAGAGGACTCTCATTGCAAAGCATCAGCGGACAACGCTGGATCTTTAATTGCCTGGGATGCCAGTGTGTGGTGCATATTAATTACCTATTAACCTCACACACGCATGGACTCACACACACGCATGCAGGCATATTACTGTGTATTGCATATTAATTACCTATTACCCTTTGTGCTTTGCATTAAGAGCTGCATGGCATCAGAAAGACAGCTTGCCCAAGGGCAAAACACAGACACACACACACACACACACACACACACACACACGCATAATCTCCAAGTACCGCCAACAATTTCTATTCAGGTTGAATTCACAATGAGGAGTGAGCCATTTTAGTGAGCCCACCGTGACCAGAACTAATCTCACTACAGGAAGTGTGTGTCTTTGAACGCGTGTCCCTTTAAACAATTAAATCAAAGCACCTGATTGCACCTGAAGTTTTGGTCACATCGGAAGAGGCTTCAGTGGAATCTTCTAAGACGACAAACAATGAGCAAATTATGACGTTAAATAGGGAAGAGCAAAAAGATCATTGAAGAATCAAAGAGGCAGTCAGTATTACAAGTGTGTCTGAAATCCATTATACTATTCCTGCATATCATTTGAGAAGTTATTGTTGTTTTTGGTTTTTTAATTAACTTTTTTTATCCCAAAGGTGTACTGACATACATACATGCACATACGCAGTTATACACATTTAATTTTACATGCATACAACAGACATTTAACATTTCACATATGTCCTTTTATTTACAGTTTAGTTTGTATTTTCTTAGATTATTTGTCTTGTTATTGGTATTATTTGGGATAATTTAACTCATTTTTCACATTTAAATTTTTTATTGTGCAAACTACGAGCTTTGCATTTACTTGGCATTTTACATTCATGTGCATGTGCTATCCTAATGCTCTTACACTGATGTTATTAAAAGCTACCCTTAAACTGTGGTTTGCTCTTACCGTATAATTCATTGAAAATGTATGTTATTATTTATTCTGTTTTATTCTAATTGGGAGTTTCAGCTCTAGCCATTTTGACCTCCATGCTTCCTTTTGCTTATATGTGGTGAATGTTTAGAGACATAATTAAGTCAAAATGCAAAATGCCACATCATGTAAGCATTTAGTATCCACTCATCCCATCGTGTGATCTCTGACAATACATGCATCTAGATAATTTCCACATGTTATTCCATGTTCAGTGCATCTGTATTCCATGAGCAATCTATTTACTCTCAGTGGAAATGAACTGGAATGAATGTTAATAAATAAGTCAGTGTCTCCATTGTTAGTGCTTATTAGTCAGCTGGAACTGACTTTCATTGAAATGATATGTAATGTGTTTTTTTTTTTTTTTTTTTAAACCAATTTGCACATTTTAATTGCAGATGTATAAATCATTCTCATCATCATTTACAACTTCCAGGGGAGAGATATTTCCTGGCATCATTCTGAAATTAGTCACAACACATCATGTCATTTTTGACACCACATTATCAGAACAAATCAGAGTCTGAGTCTAGTTATCTGTCTGTGTTTCTACACAGGTCATTTCATCTTCAAAATAAGCCATAAATCTTAGTCTTAGACTAGATTCTGGACATTCTCTGACCTACAGTATGTTCCCATTGCTGAAACGGATAGAAAAACTGGACAGTTACTCACAAGAGTGACATCAAGCCACTGTAGCCAAAGAAAAATCTAGATGCTCGATGGGGAGTCCAAGTATGAAACTGTTATAGAGCTGAACCACAGTAGGCCCATACTGTGAGATTGATGTATGGTCTTTGGGGAGCACAGTACTCTGCCAGGCAATGAAAACTCAGCACCAACATTATAAATAAATAAGTGAGGGTTGTTCTAGTAATGAAACAGCCAGAAACATTAAATTAATAATATCCCTTTAGCTCATCTTGCTGCTTGTTCTTTGTTTTGTTCAATTTTATTCCACTATACTTTCTGCATGCGAGCATGTGTGTGTATGTGAAATGAGCTGTCATCCTGTTTTTATTGATTTGGCCTTGGGGGTTTGGAGGATGAAGTAAAGAAAGGCTAGACACCAGACAAGGGCAATCAATCTATAGCCGATACAACTGCTTGCCAGTGTGTGTGTGTGTGTGTGTGTCTGTGTGTGTGTGTGTGTGTGTGTGTGTGTGTGTGAATGGACAGAAGGGCATACAAAAGATCAGGTGTGTCCTACTGCCCTGAATGCAGCCTTTTCCTCCATATGATGTGCACGCACAGACACATAGAGCATACAGATGTAATAGTCAATTGACATTCAATACAAAACACGGATTTAAAAATTGACCTTCCACATGTATGAACGAAGAGGCAACTGAAACCAGTGTGGAAGTCGAACACCACCGAACATTGCAATGTTGACTGTGAAAAATCCATTCAAAAGAAAAATTACAACCTCCCTCTTTTTCCAGGAGTCATTATAATCACTTCATTGGGGCCCACTAATGACTGTACTTCTGGACATATTGTCAATTGGTGCTCTGCTAATCTATTAGAGCAAATACGTGGCCTTTCCCCGTCATATGAGTGTTGGTGATGGTTGTGATTCACAGCTGGTTTGTTGGATGTAGCATTGTGCATTTCAGTTAAGTGAATTGAATTTTTTTTTCTAACAGGCTGCACTACTGTTAGTTTAGATTTTGTGTTGCGAGCATGTAAATAAATCAATCAAGAATTAACAGAATATATAAAACACATTCGGTAGATATGAAAAATATAATATAATAATATATGACTGAAATTTAGTTGAAAAGTGTAATCTTTAAAGGATTTTGTTAAGCAGATGTGCTAAATTACCACAGAAAGCCCACATCCTGTCCTTTCCACTGTGCCCCACGGGACCTCACTTCAGAAAAATTGTCAGCAGTGGTCAATTGATCCTGTGTCAATTGCCCCGCCATGATATTTGTTGAGATAAAATGTGATTTTGAAGCCAAGATAGTTGTGGTTTGTTCCAAAAACACTGAAAAAACAAACAACCTAAACAAAAACATCTAGTTTTGTGTTAAACAGCTGAGTGGACTGCATCTGTTATCACACAGGATTCATTCATGTACATTAAATCCTTTGATCTGGTTATTTGTTTTGGATTGAATGCAAACTATTTGTTCATTTGGGTCAGATCACATTTCCATAGCAATTGCTAGTAGATCAAAATTTATAAACATGAGTATGCATTGGACAGAAAAATTGGGGGTGGGGTGAATCAGAGACAGCGAGTAATAGTATTGATGAAAACAAAATCCAGGTCCTATGTACAGTAGCTCCAGTAGCTTGGGCTACTTCCAGTTTTGTTGATTATTCACAATGCCACATGGATACAGTGGCTGGTCAAGCACAAAGAGGTGCATGGTTCCTCAGTTTGTTTCGGATTTGAGGTCGATCATATTCACACCAGAATTGAACCAGACCAGAGCTCATTTACAAACGTTTGGTTCAAATCAGTTCGTATATTTGTGTTCACACCTAAAAAAAACAGGCCGGACTCTCCAGGAAAATGACCTCTGACCAAATGAAAAAGGCCTGAATACACCCTAAAACAGGGGTGTCAAACATGCGGCCCGCGGGCCAAAACTAGTCTGTCAAAGGGTCCAGTCCAGCCCCCAGGATGAATTAGTGAAATACAAAAATTACACTAAAGATATTCACAATCAAAGATGTTAAAATAATTTCAGGTCACTTCAATCTAAAGTGGGTCAGACCAATAAAATAAACTATACTATAAATTAAATTCAAAAAATTAAACTAAACTATAAATAATGAAAACCATTTTTGTTTCCTTTTTTAGTGTAAAAAAAAAAAAAAATACACAAAAATGTTTACATTTACAGATTAGCCTTTTATAAATAAAAAAAAGTGTGCAACCTGAAAAATGTGAACAACCAGAAATATCTCAAGAGAATTAAGTGTAATTGTACCAATATTCTACCTGCTATTAAATATTTTGTGTATTAGATCCACTGTGATCTGTAAGTTATAATGAACATGTGAAAATGAAGAAATGAGCCCAAATAATGGTATAAATTGTGAAAAAAATATTTTTGTTCATGGTTGTTCATGTTTTTCTCATGTTTTTAAAGGATAGTTTGTAGATGTAAATATTTTACAAATACAATTTTACTTTTTTCACACTAAAACATAGAAATTACATATAATTGTGAAACTGTCATTTATATATTATTATGTTATTATTTTAATCATCCAGCCCACTTCAAGTTGTATTGGGCTGCATGTGACCCCTGAACCAACATGAGTTTGACCCCCCTGCCCTAAAACAATCATGGTTTTGGCACAATTTACCTTAATGTCAGAGAGTGAGATGAAACTTCAGTGTTTCTGAACAGACTGTCCAGAGACACAGTTACAATGACATCATCTCTGCAACATTCTTGGTGTGTAGTCTTTATATTTATGTATCTTTACAGTCTGTGTACAGTTTAGTTTCACAGTTTTACAGCAACTGCAGTCTTCATACACACCATCATATTTGTAAATGATGCATAATTCACATGGGGACAAACATTTTATTTGACTCCTGCCATTGATTATAATACATTTTTTTTCTTCCAAATTAAAGTCCCATGGGTACAATCAGAAGGGGTTGAACTTGAGCATATTAATCTAAATAAGCTGCCATAATAAATTTTAGCATTAATTCAGTACTGCATTATATGGTCTGTTAGTTAGCCTGCTAGTTAATATGGTCATATACTAAACATATGTACATTATTAGGATTAGCATTATTACTACATATTATTATATTACATTTTTTTAATGTTATATTATTATTATATTATATGTACATAGTACGGTGGTGCAGTGGTGAGCACTATTGTGTCACAGCTAGAAGGACCTTGGTTTGTTTCCTGCACTGACCCGTACAACCAGAAAATAGATGGATTATTAGAAATTCAGCTACACATATGCATTAACAGTTATTAAATCACTGATACAAATTAGTATGCTCATATATTAAATTCACTCATTTAGGGTGGCATGGTAGTGCAGTGGTTAGTGCTATTGCTTCACTCATCTATGCATCTACTCATCTGCGATAGCATTAGTGCTACTTCAATGCATTTCAGCGATCAACTCTTCACACTTCCCAAGCAAGTCATCACTTCTGGGTCCCCCCCCCAAAAAAAAATTATATATATTTTATGACCAAAATGCAGACACAGTGATTCAAAACAGCAGTCTACAAGCTGTGGTTACATTTAGTTTTTATGCCTTAGTCCATAGTAAACTGACCCCCACCCACCCCAACCCAAAAAACTAAAATCAGAAAAAGCACCCAGACAATTTTGTTCATGACTGAATATTATAAACCCTGAAGGCATACATGAGTGTCTGTGCTCAGTTGAGCATGAATTATGTCATCAGCTGTATTACCATCTACTCAGTCAGAACTAGGGCAGATTCCTGAATGCCTCAAAAGCAGTGTCTTGACTCCTAAGTTGTCATTAGGCATCGTAATGTGCGAAACATTTAATGAAAGACTGTGTGTGTGTGTGTGTGTGTGTGTGTGTGTGTGTGTGTGTGTGTGTGTGTGTGTGTGTGTGTGAAGCAGAGGTGAGATAGAGAAAGATCCAGGGCAGAGGGAGAATTTTTCAGGCCTAATGTTCCATGACAACAGACCAAGGTTCCATCAAGGTGAATCAGAGCCACTGCTGTCTCGTACCTAAAACACCCACACATACAAAGGAAAATGCTTCCCCTTTCCCTCCACTCCTTTGTCTCATCCTTTGTCTTCCTCTCTCCTCTCCTCCTGTTTCCCTCTAAAATGCCGGTCTTTCATTCATCTTTCATGGCTATCATTCCATGTTTCTTTTTTATCTTCCTGTACACCATCCTTTCCATCCCTTTGTCTGCCTGTCCTCTCAGGTGAAGTTTAATTATGTAGTTGTAAATCACAGGTGCACTGTGAACATGCTTTACAGCCACATTAAGAAACAACGGCTCACAGTCTAACAGTCACTAGAGGACGAATGTATCAAACATCTCCCATTTGTCGTCTTAGACTCGTCTCCTACCACATTTCTACTAAGCCATTATGTCCTCTCCTCCCTTGGTTCTCCTTTATTCTCCTCTCCTTCTGTCCTCCTTTATCAGCTCCTGTTTCATCATTTCTATTTGTTTCCTCTCTACTAATTTCTCCTGGACCCCCTTCACTACCATGACCCCATCAGTTTCTCCTCATTTCTCCTCTCTTCATTTGTCCTTGTGTTTGTTTCTCTTCTCCTTGATACTCTGTTTCTCCTCACTTCTCCTCTCCTCATTCCTTCCTATCTCCTTGTTTCTCCTCTTTTCTCATTGTTTCTCCCGTCCTCCCCTCATTTCTCCCTGTTTTTCCTCACTTCTTCCTCCTTCTTTCTCCCCTTCTCTCCTTGTTTCTTCCCTCCTCATTTCTCTTCCTTTCTCCGCTCCTCCTTTCTCCTCTCCTGTCTTATCCTCTTCTTGTTTCTATTTATTTTCTCATCCCCTTGTTTCTCCTCCCTGTTTCTTCTCTTCTCTCCTTGTTTCTCCCCTCATTTCTCCTCTACTCCTTGTTTCTCCTCGTTTCTCCTCCCCTACTTTTTTTAAATTTGTGTACTTTTTTTTTCTAATTAAATAAATAAATGATCAGTTAAAGGTAAAGGTCTCCTCTCCTCCTCTCCTCCTCTCCTTTGTTTCCCTTTCTGGTGAGTGGTGGTGTTTGAGTGGCGCAGAGTTTTGAATTGGTTTTCTGATCTTGTTTCAACTGTTTTGACACTGATTCAATGGCGTTGTCAGGTAAGGTGTTTTGTCTTTATTGAATGATTAGTGTAATTGTATTGTTGCCGGGAGACATGGTGTCTGCAGAGACACCACCTCCGTCCATCCGGATTGTCCCTCCAAACAGTGCCGTCACTGTGGAAGTTCTGCTGGCGTTCTGAGGTGGTAGTGGTGTTCCTAAAAATGAAGCTCTTTTGTTTAATGTAATTGAAAGTGGTGTCATTATCAGGGACCTGTTTGTGCAGGTGTCTCCGCTGTCAGCTCCGTCAACGCGGAAAATTTGTGAGCGGTATTAGAACTGTTGGTCTGGGGTGTGAAAACCCCAAACTGAAGCATGTCCAGTCTCTAAGGAGACAGGTATTCATGTTTCTGGACTCGCTGACACAGACTCTGGAGGTGTCTTTCTGTGTCGAACACAGACATGCTTCCTGTTGGGTGTATGCTAGTTCAGGACGAATGAAATGTTTTGAGTATGATGATGTAGGGCATAAAAGGTTTGCATGTCCCCATAAGCAGTGGGTGATATTTTGACCGGCACCAAAGCAGCAGTAGTGACTGCTATGGTGGTAGGTGTGTCTGAGGCCAGTCTGCCTGAGGCCAGTGCCTCTGAGGGTGTAGAGGAGGTTGCACCAGTCCCACAGGTAGGTAGTAATAAGTCGGCTGTAAAAGAAGTGGAGGTGGCCCCCCTGCAGGGGAAAATAGTAAGAAAATTATGGAGAGAAACAGTGAAAAAGTATGACAGGAATGTCCAGCTGAGGACAGTCTAAGTGTCTGTCCACAGACAACCTGCTGTGTAACAGCCAGGCTTCTGGTGTAAGGGATGATACAGATGATGATTATGAGTCTGATAATGTCTCCATGTCTGGAGGCTCAAGCAGGAGTGTGGACCTCTACCCTCTACCCTCAATTAAAGTGGAAGATTATTTTAAAGATACAGAGAAATTTATTAGATCAGTTTATGTACTGTAAAGAAAGGTTGGTTTCGATGTAATGTGAAATGTGTTTCTTCGTCTGAAGAAACACATTACCTTCCTTGAGGAAAAGTACTGGTAAAACTAGAAGATCTAAACATTTGAAATGATAATGCATCACTGGGTGTTTCTGTGTCTGCTCTGGCTTCTGATTGGCTCTCCCAAAGGGATTAATAAAGTATATTCTATTCTATTCTATTCTATTCTATTCTATTTTGTCTGTGCTTAACTCCTCTGTTTTATCTATGAGGAGACTTAAAATAGGGTCTCTGCATATTAACGGTGGGTGGGACAGACAGAAGAAGGCACTGATTTCTGAGATTTCAGACCAATAAAAGATTGATGTTTTATTTTTACAAGAAAACACACCATAACACAAGATGAGACCGAGACTTAGTCATGAGACAAATATCAGTGCAGGAGTAGTTGTTCTATTTAAAGACTTTGCTACATCTATTTTATCCTGCATAGAAGTAATAAAAGGTTGTTGTTTGTTAATTGTCAGAACAAACAGAGGACTCAGTTTACTGTTTTGTTAGCATCTATTTCCCCAAATAGTGGAACAGAGTGAACTTTTATACCTGTTTAAAAAATAAACCGTTAATGCATGAGCAAGACTATATTATTGTTGGTGGCGATTTCAACTGTACCTTCGATTTCACTGTTGATAGGATTGGTGAGTAACCCCTCCCTCAGTCATCTCAAACACTTAAAACCGCTATATTAAATTTTAACTTGCTTGATTCCGAGTAGAACAACCCCATTCCAAACAGTACACATGGGTCAGGGTCTGTAATAACCAGGTGTGTGCTGCTAGATTAGATCGAATCTACATTTCAGACTTTGAATCCCAAATTACTTCACTGCGATCTAAGTCCATCATTTAGTAACAGCTGAAATCCTAACCTCACCAGGTGAAAGGGCTAAGTCCTGTTAGTCCTTCAATAACAAATTGCAAACATTTTTGTAAAATCTATTTCTGGCTCAATTGGAAATCAAAGAAAGACATTTTTTGTTCTCTGAACCTTTGGTGGGAGTTTGGCAAAACACAAATGTACCTCTTCTGTCTGCTGTACACCGCCTGTTTTTCTACAAGAATAAAAACTGAAATCAAGGCTATTGAAACAGACATTAGGATTATTGAAGAGGGTTTAAAGAGGAGTGTAAATGACAGTACTGGCCCTCTATTAGAGGGCAAAGGATCTGAGCTGAGTTCACTCCTGCAGGAGTGAGTCAAAGGATCCCTGGTCCGGTCTTGTTTCCTCCAGTTTAAAGACATGGGTGCTCCAACTTCTTTCTTTTTTAACTTGGAGAGGTCAACAGCTGAGAGGAAATATATGGCAGTTTTAAAGCTACCAGAGGGAAGCATTACTGTGACACAAAGATTTCTGTTTGAAAGTGGACCAAGATGGTTGGAGACAGCACAAGTGTTTATGTGGAGAGCTGGACGTCTGCGCTATGATGAGCAGCTCTTCCTGGTTCCGAGTGCAGAGCTTGATCTGTCTGGACTTGCGTCTTTGTACAGCTCTGTTCTGTGGGCATGGCAGTTTTGATGAACATGTAATCAAACTCCGGGCATGTGGGTTTTTGAGGAGCCGTTGTTTGCTAATGACTTCCTGAAGACTGAAGTCCTGCAATCTGTCAGCCTGCGGACCCGTTTCAGAGAAGCAGGTTGCACTAAACTAGGAAATCTGATGGAGCTGGACGTTGTTCCTGCAGACTTCCTGAGAGACAGGAGTAAAATCATCCAACTGTTCAACAGGGTAGAGATAGAAGTCTGCGAAAATCTGCCCCCTCAGTTAAGGCTCTTTGTGAGAGACCAATCCCAGTGTAATCAGTGGAGTGAGGGCAGTGAATGCAGCTTCCCCACAGTGTCTGTTTCTCCTGCAGTGTGGGAGTGGCAGGAAAGGGGGGGTCAGCTGCTGTCTTTCAAAACACCGCTGTTGGATGAGTTCAAGGATGCTGGGAAAAAGGAACTGTACCAGATCTGTATAAAAGTTCTATATGTCCAGTCCCTCTCTGAAGTTATAGAGTCGTGGTGGACTGATTTTTTTGCCCCAGATATTTCCTTGAAGGGCAGTTGGTGTTTCCTGTTCAAGCTGAGAAGCGGACAGCAGATCTCCAGTGGAGGGTTGTACACGGTGCAATATCCACAAACTGATACAGGGTGCACATTGATCCTGGGGTGGGAGAGGCGTGTCTGTTTTGTTCCAAGTCTGAAACCCTTGCACATTTGTTTGTGGAGTGTCCTATACTAGGATCACAGTTTGAACTGTTGAAAAGGTTGTTTCAAGAGTTTGGGTGATCTTTCTTATTGGATGTATTTATTTTTGGACCGAAATCTCAGACAATGGTATGTTCTTTGTTGAACTTCCTATCTGGTTCTGCAAAGTTGGCTATCTGGCTGACTCATAAGAACAAGGCCCAGGACACCGGGTGTGTGGATCTGGTGCCAGTTTTTGAAGGACTGTTGAAGTCTCACCTTAGGGTGGAATATGTGTATCATAGACTAATGGATAAAATGCAGGACTTCACACGTAGGTGG
>JAPSES010000081.1:2586481-2600414 GCA_029822895.1 Maxillicosta whitleyi | reverse complement strand
GAACAAGAAATGAGTTAACAACTTAAAGCAGTTCTGCGGCAGTGGAGGTTGATCAAGCCTCGAAAGTTGGTACTACCAATTCCTGCAGGTGTCCCAACTTTTCTTAATTACTTCCAACCCCCTCTGTCGACATAAAAATAGTGTTGGAGCCCACTTTGGTACCATACGGTGAGCATGATTTGAACAGTATTGTACTGCAGAAAGTAGTGTGTTACTATAAAAATGGGGAGGAAAAGGTAATTACAGACAGAAGAGAAGAAGACCATCATAACAATTCAAAATGTAGGTCTTTCTTACAGAGAAATTGCCAAGAAAGTCGAGGTGTCATTGAGTGCAGTTTCCTGCTGACAGGAAGAAGTCTGGTAAACCCAAAGCCACAACAGTATCAGAAGATGAGTTTCTGAGAGCTTATGTGATACAGCTTTAAGGACAGCTTAATAGTGGTCATACTAAGCAAGTCTCAGTTTCAACTGTGAAGAGAAGACTTCAAGTTGGAGGTTTGATGGGTCAAGTTGCAGCAAGAAAGTCATTGTTGAGACTTCAGAATAATATTTGTATTTTTCTGTTTCTGTTTTTTTTTTTTTTTTTTTTTTACAAATTTCTGAAGTTTTAAAAAGGTTGAAATATTAGATTCAAAAGTCAAAAAGTTCCTAATTAGGTAGGGTATCTAAGTGTCGTGCAACCGGGCTGGGGTATTGGTAAACTCTGCTTACTTTTTCACTTGTTCCTGTTAAAAATTAGCATTATTAAATCAGTCTAGTTCCATTACACATATTACAGGAAAATGTCATGTAATAACTTAGTGTTTTTTAAATGGAAGACATCACAGCCTGATATTCATGAAAAAGACATTGGAGACGTACATAATTTATGACAAACTACTGCCCCATCCATCCATTTTCAACCGCTTAGTCCCTTTCGGGGTCACGGGGGGCTGGAGCGTATCTCAGCAACTACGGGCGGAAGGCGGGGTACACCCTGGATGAGCCGCCAGTTCATCGCACAAACTACTGCACTTGGTGTTATTCATTAGTGGATTTAACACATGAAAAAAAGTGTTGTAACCAGGAAGTGTTATGTCTGCTGCCATTCCTGTTGCTAAATTCAAAGTGTTACTTGTGTGTGTCCTGTCTACTCCTTCACAACCTTTCTCCACTCGCTCTGCCTCAATTAGAAACTGCATCCATCCTAAATTACATCCTTTCTTCTTTTTTTGTCTTACCACCCACTTGCCTCCTCACTTATGCACCCCCCACCACCACCACCACCCTCCCGTCCCCCCTTAGCACCCCTTCCCTTCCATCCATCACCTCCCATTGTCTCACCACTTTGGTGTTTTTTTCACTGTCAGATTTATAAAAAAAAAACCCAAAAAACATAACACTAGGTTGTTTGGTCTCAGTTCCTCTGTTCAGAAACCTGTAAAAGGCATCACATTGTGCAGAGAGATGCATCTGTTGACTGTTATGGGCCTGTGGGTGTTATAGACGGATCTGATGTTTGATATTTGGTTAAAAGAGATGCTGAAATGGAACAAGCTGAAAGTATTTGATGACTATACCAGTATATTTTTATATTTGCTGTTTTTAAGAGTACTAAAAGTAAGCTGTAAAGCAAAATATGACAGGACTTCATTGAATATATTTGCTGTTTGTCTCAATTTGTAGTCAGTTCTAGACTCCAATAAAGATATGAGTCTGCTCTTTGTGACATCTTCTACATTATAAAAGGGAATTAGACTCTGGTAGTGTGTGTGTCTCCGGCATCACACTAAATTCAGAAAGTGCTTAATGTTGCAGTTTGGCATACCTATAAATTTTTGGTACAGGAAGAGACTAGTGAAAAAGGCAAGTTGATATGACCAATATTTTGATAGATATTAGTAATTTTGAAGTACAATAGACTTACAGTCATATTGCTATGTCCAGAATCATAGAATCATTGAAGTAGGTTACCTAGCAACAGATAAACAATAGGATAACATTGCCATGGTGTAAAAGTTCATCTGTTGATACAGGCATGTCCACTGTAAGGTTATTCAGCTGAAACTGTGGAATTTTCCCCAAAGGTCAGCTCTCCACATCATGAAAACCACCACATCTAGAACCCACGGTTCCCCACAGGTCAGCTTCTTCTTAATCCCAAAACATGTATATGTCAGTCAATAAAGAGAGTAACTAATTTTTGATTTGTTTCATTTATATATGGGATATTTCTCAATTTAAAATATTATTTTCCAAGTGAAGAAAGTTGTCATGAAGGTGTAACATTTAACATTTAAAGTCATGAAAAACTCTTATTTTGAAAGGACAGCACAGAGAATGGGGAACTTTTGTGTTGAATGTTTTGGAACGCTGGGGGGAGAAGCGGAAAAGGAGTTCTGGAGGGAACAGAGAGTGAGCAGCCTTTACATTGTGTGCTGATAAATGATTAATAAACCTTTGGAAGTTTATGCACAACTGGTCTCCGGAATCTCGTTCTACATGTCCTGAACCCACATTACATTACCATTTGCTATATTGAATGTGCTTTTCACAGTAAATGTCACAGACACCAGTATTACCATGATGTATTTTGACTCTTGATTCTTTGAGAACAAGCAGAAAAAGCACAAGAGGTGAAATCCAATTCAAGACAGGTTACGTTGAGACATGAGGAGACACATACACAAACACCCAATAGCTTGTGGAGACACAAATTTAGCTTCTTATATAACGCGTAGGTGTTAATTCTAATTGCATATTTTCACAGTTTTAAAACAAACTTTTAATTTGAAGAATTGCTAAATTATTTGATTGAGCCACCCATTGGATTGTTACTGCAGTGATCAATGTTTCAACTGGAAACAAGTTATTTAACATTAACTGATGCAGTGAGTTCCTCTCCTTTCTTAAACAACCACCAGTTTCCAAAGAGAGCTTAAAAATGGGGCAATGCCAGGAATCAATGGGCTCATCAAACTTGATTAGGAGGATGAGATATCATTTTCACACGGATTGGTTACCAGGGTCCAGTCTTGAGCCACAATGAAAATATTTGAGATGTACTGGAGAAGAATGTACACAGTGGTCTGACTCCATCATCAAACAAGAACTTACTGAACAATTAATGCAACTATGGACTTCAAGCAATGATGTGACATTTGTTGTGATGCTATTGGTACTGTATGGCATGGAGCAATAAATAAAGCAATCATTTTCAACACTATATATAGTGTTCAAAAGTTTGGGGTCACCAAGACAATTTTGTGTTTTCCATGAAATGTCATACTTTTATTTACCACCATGAGTTGTAAAATGAATAGAAAATATAATCAAGACATTGATAAGGTTAGAAATAATGATTTTGAATTAATAATTTTTTTCCTTCAATATTTGCTTTCATCAAAGAATCCTCCATTTTCAGCAAGTACATCACCGCAGACCTTCGGTATTCTAGCTGTTTATTTGTTGAGGCAATCTGAAGAGATTTCACCCCACGCCTCTAGAAGCACCTCCCACAAGTTGGATTGGCTGGATGGGCACTTCTTGAGTACCATATGATCCAGTTGCTAACACAACAGCTCAATGGGGTTTAGATCTGGTGACTGCGCTGGCCACTCCATTACAGATAGAATACCAGCTGCCTGTTTCTTCTCTAAATAGTTCTTGCACAGTTGGGAGGTGTCCTTTGGGTCATTGTCCTGTTGTCCTATTGCCTCCAATCAAGTGCTGTCCACAGGGTATGGCACGGCGTTGCAAAATGGAGTGATAGCCTTCCTTGTTCAAAATCCCTTTTACCCTGATAAATCTCCCACCAAAGCAACCCCAGACCATCACGTTACCCCCACCATGCTTTACAGATGGTGTGAGACACTTTTCCAGCTTCTTTACAGTTGTTCTGTGTATCAGAAATGTTCTGTGTGACCCAAACACCTCAAAACTTTGATTCATCTGTCCATAACACTTTTTTTCCAGTCTTCCTCTGTCCAATATCTGTGTTCCTTTGCCCATATTAATCTTTTTCTTTTATTGGCCAGTCTCAGGTTTTTCTTTGCCACTCCGCCCTGAAGGCCAGCATCCTGGAGTCACCTCTTCACTGTAGATGTTGACACTGGTGTTTTGCTGGTACTATTTAATGAAGCTGCCAGTTGAGAACCTGTGAGGCATCTACTTCTCAAACTTGAGACTCTAATGTACTTATTTTCTTGCTCAGTTGTACAACAGGGCCTCCCACTTCCCTTTCTACTCTGTTTAGAGCCTGTTTGTGCTGTTCTCTGAAGGGAGTAGTAGACACAGTTGTAGGAAATGTTCAGTTTCTTGGCAATTTCGCACATGGAATAGCCTTCATTTATAAGAACAAGAATAGACTGTCGAGTTTCACATGAAAGTTCTATTTTGGCCATCTGCTATGGCGTCAATATAGTGCCTGAGATTTTGAGAAGCAAAAAACAAAATCTGAGAACCAAACCACAAAATCATAGCCCTTCACAATTGTGTCGCCTCTGTCTGGTCCCTGTAGGCTCAGAGTGTAAATGGTAAATGGACTGCACTTACATAGTGCTTTTCTGCACCTTGGTACTCAAAGTGCTTTACAAAGCCTCACATTCACTCATTCACACACACCAGTAGGTGGCTACTATGCTAATATACCAGACCCTACTGGGAGCAATTGAGGGTTCAGTGTCTTGCTCAAGGACACTTTGACATTTGGACAATGGGAGCCAGGATTTGAACTGCCAACCCTTTGGTCATTGGACAACCCGCTCTAATTAATTTAATTAATTATAATAATAATTTTTCTTGAACGTGGGTAGAGCAGTCATCTCAGGGGTGTTATGTCCCAACTTAGGAGTTCACCACGATGTACATAAATGTGCTCACTTTTGTGCACTCCCATTCTTAACAAACTACAGGAGGGTAGGAGAGGGTTCAGCTAAAAGAACTAACAAAAAGATCTTCAAAATGCAAACCTAAATTCTCTATCTCCAAAACAAATTAGGGAAATAAAATACAATAACCTATCCAAACTCCCTAAATGACATTCCAAAAACCAAAAGAGCTTCCCTCTCCTATAAAAACACATACACTATTGCACAACAACATAAACTCTGTTTACATCTAGTAATAATTAAATCTAACAAAATGTCGGATGTCTGGTTATGAAGAACACACACACACACACACACACATACACACACACAGGATCGGATTTGGAAACCGACAAGACGAAAGCAAGCCGAGAAGCATCTGGATTCCTGGGCCTTTTAAAGGGAGGTCCATCTGGATCTTCCTATCAGCTTCCACTTCCTGAAGCGAACAACACAGCAGAGCGTGCCTGCAGGATTTTTTTTTGGGGGGGGGCACTTACACAGAAAAAAAACAACACAAAAAAATTATGACCCAGGGTCGTAACAGGAGCACATCCGTTGTATCTGCTGTAGGTGGAGTTGCAGTTTTATCTGGTTGCTTCACTATGCATACGGGATAAAGTGCATAAATACCCACCACCAGTACACACCTGAAGATTAGGGGGGAGTTTAGATAAGATTCTGGTAGGCAGTTAGAGGGACTGGCTGCAGTGGCTCTGGGCTGTTTTGTGGTTGGTTAGCTCAGGTGTTTCAGGTGAATTAAGTTAAACTAAAATGGCCTCAGTAGAGGATTTTCTGTCTACTCCATCTGAGGAGTTCTTGGACAGCTGTTCCAGGGAGCAACTGGTTAACATAGCTGAACACTTCAATTTGGATGTTGGTGATAAGCGTCAGAAAGGCATTATGAGAGAGATTACCAGAGAGAACCTGTTGGAGACAATATTCTTCAGTCTAAGCCTCAGGTTGGCTCGGCTGTAGATTCTGAGTCACCAGTTTTAAGTTTGAGCAGCGCAGGGAATTACTGTTACTGCAGCTGGAAATGAAACGTCTGGATTTGGATGAACATAGACTGAGATTAGGTCAGGGTAGTGGACCCAGACCTGCTTATTTATGCCTCTGATGTTCTGTGTTTTGTGAGGGAGACCCAGACCCATTCTGTGTCTGTGTCTGGGTCCAGTCTGTTTGAGCGCATGGCCGGCAGCCGTGCCTGGTCTGACGCAGAGCGCACGCTGCTGCTGCTCCAGTGTGTCCTGACAGGTAAGGCCCGGGAAGCATATTCTGCTCTCAGTTTGGCCGACAGTAAAATATATCGGTCTGTTAAAAAAGTTGTTTTAAAAGCATATGAGGTAGTGCCTGAGGTGTACCATCAGCGATTCCACACGTCAGAAAAACAAACTACAAAACAAACATGGAATTTGCCAGAGAACTCGTTGCATAGTTTAATTGGTGGTGTTTGTCATTGGGGTTTGACTCGTATGAAGCGCTAAGTGATTTGATTATTTTGGAATAATTTTAAAACCTGACTATATATATATATCATAACACATAGTAATCATAATAGAACCATTTGTGGAAAGTCAAAGCAGGTTTATTTCTATGCTCTGGAATCACGCAGGCTTTAGTCTCTGCTCTTCCCTATATAACAGTGTCCCTTGGCCATGGATTACATCCAAAACCTTTGATTAAATATAGCATGGCAAACTGCATCCATTCTTGGAGGATTTGAAGGATAAACTTAGAAATGGTTCTGGTGTATTGTTACTGGTTAAACTGCTAGGAAAGAAGCCCTCTCTCTCTCATCCTAGTCTTTATACAGTTTAAGCATTGAGTGTGTGTGTGTGTGTGTGTGTGTGTGTGTGATTCAGTCTCTGGTTTCAGGCTTTTAAGATGTTGCAGATAACACTTCTGTGTGACCGTCCACTCAGGATACAGTTACTGTGTTTGTAGCGATGATTTATTCCCCATGGAGTTCTGCTGAGGCTATTGAAACCTAAACTCTGTTTGCATTTGCACCAAAGGCTTACACACACACACACACACACACACACACACACACAGCATATTCACACAGTAGGAGGATGTTGCCTGAGGGAGCATTTTGCCTGGTTAAAAGCTCTTTATGTGTCAGAGACTCTCCAATTGTCCCTTTGAGAGATGGGCCAACAGTTCAGGTTACAACAGGATGGCTTGGTGATGGGTCCAAAAAAAAATGTAGTTCATTTGACTTCAGAACTTGAGGAATAGATTACCATGAAACTATAATGAAAATAAAAACTTTCTGGGAAAAACAAAACAAACAAAAAAAAAAAAAAAAACATGAATACGAAAGGGACAAAACTGTTCTAAGGCCAAAGATGGATTTGCCGTCTGATATTATTGCTACTTTTTAATATGCTAATATATAATAGTTCTGTGTAATGCTGACTGTTCATTGCAGTCAAATGTGTTTCCAGGGATAGAATAAAGTAAATGAGTGAAAATACACTAAAACCAAAAAAAAAAGCAAATAGTTCAGATCCTTCCATTGGATAATTACAGCAATGAAGGATGTGAAGGTTCGGCTGCAACGAGTTATTAAACCCTTACTCATTTTACTTGTTAAATGAGAAGTAATCAGATTGTAGAGATCATGAAGATTGGACTTTGTTTCATTAGGAATAGGTCGTGTGGTGTGATGAGTCCAGATTACCCATCATGTCTAGTGCCTTCAGTACAAGCCTGTGGGGGGCACTGTTATGATATGGGGTTGCTTCAGTTGGTCAGGTCTAGGATCACAAGGTTATTTGTTCATAAAATGTATTAAGCTAAATCTGAATACACTGAAAGACCGAGTGTGTACATCAGTGGATGTTTTTCTTTGCTGATGACACATTCATATTCCATATTCATCAGGATCAGATTGTGAAAGAGTAGTTCAGGGACCATGAGACATACTTTTCTCATAGAGTTTGGCCACCACAGAATCCAGACCTGAAACCCAGTGAGGATCTTTGGAATCTGTGGAGAAGACTTTATGCAGGACTCCAACGCTCCCATCATTAATGCAAGATCTTTATGAAAAATAACTACTATTGCTACTGTGGATGTACATAAATGTTGTGATATTGCATAAAAATTATGCTACGGTGAATAGATTCCATAATCACAGCAAAAGGCTTATTTTTTTGGAGTGTGGGATTGTTTTTTTGTTTTGTTTTGTTTTTTATTCTTCAGGCTGTCTATTAATAATAAATTGAGGAATAAACTTTAACAAATTATCAAAATTGGGTTTTAGCCACATTCTGAACTGCAGTAACAGTGTATGCACACTACCAGACTGGACACAAACTGAAGTGTGCCAGATGCATAGGGTCAAAGTTCACTGCACGGTTTTGTCTGCCAGCATTGCCTGGATGGTGGACTATAAATGGATAGTTTAATGAGGTGCAGGTGCACCTGGTTGCAATTTTACAACAGAGCTGAATTAGAAGCAAAGATGATCTTAACTGAGGGATTTAAGACTCATCTTTATTTAATAGAGCGGGGTAAAAAAAATTGGATCGATTTCACTTTAATTTTGAATAATTGCCAAATAGTGGATGATATTGATTTTTCAGAGCAGGACTGCAGATACCTGACGCAAATACCACTGACGCAGAAGCACAGCCAGCTCCGACTGGGAGACCTTCAGGGAGACCTTCTTGGTCGCACTTGTGATGGTTTTGATGCATAGGAATGGGGATGGGGAAAACACTGATTTGTTCATTTTTTAAGAGCAGATTCATCTATTTATTGCCAAAATGTCATATTTATTTTTCATTATAATGTCCATATTTAACCCAGTATTGATGTGTTGCGTGGCTGCAGTAGTAAAATAATCAGGTTACAGCTTAAAATTGTACTTTTGTATCGAAATTGAATCAATGTAAGGAAATTGGTTGTGATATCCAGCCCTATTAATTAAGTGACTGTGATTAAGATAATAAAGAAAAATAATTTATTTGAAATAAGGTGACACCCAGAACAAATGTGTGCTGTTATGTATAACCCTCTGGGTACTGCATATTTAAAAGGAACATTTGTACAGTTTGTGTTCTTTTTCAGTGGTTTTGTTGTTTGATGTTTAATCTCGCTTTAATATTTCATAAACTACAACAATTCACAGCAAGAATAACAATTAGCTGCACATCAAAGCTCGAGGTGTCATCAAAAAATGAAAAACTTATAGATGCTGATGGAACCCAACAGATTTTACAACACTGGCAATGTTTCTCATGTGTTTAATCCCAGTTAATTGGGATGTAACATCAGTCATATTAAATGCTACAATTATCAAACTGTGGGATTTTTTTTTATTTATTACAAGCTAAACTTGCGGTTTGTCCTTGTGGCTGTTTTGCTTCTTATCACATCTCTGTGTCTTTGTGTGTGTTTTTTTGTTTGTGTATCAGCGCCATCTCCAGTGAGTGTGGTGAGGAAAGGTCACGCTGGGAAGAGCAGCATTGCTCTGTCCTGGGCAGAGCCTGATCGTCCCAACGGCATCATCCTGGAATATGAGATTAAGTACTTTGAAAAGGTAAAAAAAAAAAAAAAAAAAAAAAGTCATTTTAGTCCATCTTTACAGCTGTGCATCTGCAAATAACATGCAGTATATACACTATATCAACAAAAGTATTGAGACATCTTGAATTCTGGTGTTTCTTTTCTAATGGGTCTGAGCTACAAAACAATAATAACAAATGTTATAATATAGTTTTATTATTATTTTAGAAGCAAAGAAAATGGTTTAAATGAAACTAACCAGAGACGGTTTTACATAATTTCTTCTATTTATTTATTTTTTAATCCATTACTACAATTTTAAATGTTCTACTGCTTAATTCTTAAACTATTTTTCATGCTCTGGATGTAAATAATAATTTTATACCTTAACTAAGCATGTACTTTTTTACGTCTCACTTAAAAAAATATCCCATTAAACTTAAAGGAAATATTGATGTTTCTATCTAAAATTAGCATGGTAAGATATTTATGTCGTGGGGAAATTTCTCAGTTAATAGCAGCATAAATACAACAGCAAGTGTGTATATATATATATATATATATATATATATATAACAAAACAACAAACAGAGATGTGGAAAGAAATGAAAGAAAGAAAAAGTGGAAACAATGAAAAGATACAGAAAAAAATAAAAATGTAAAGAAATTTGATATTTATATACACTGCCTGGATTAAAAAAAAAAAAAAAAAAAAGTCCAACACGCAATATTTCACTGCACCACCTTTGGTTTTGATTACAGGAGACAGTCACTGGATTAAACTAAGCAAAGAATTCAGATCTTTCCATTGGTACTGCAATGGTTAATGATTTTTCAGCTATAACAAGTTATTTAACTCTAACTGGTGCACTAAGTAGCCTCTCATGTCTCCAATATCAAAAAGATTGGACAACGCCAATAGTGATCAGGATCATCAGGCTTGTGACAGAATGGTTCACACATGGATTAGCCACCATAAATTCCAGACTCGTATTACCCCACTTCCCAATGGGGTTGTTTTTGTTTTGTTTTGTTTTGTTTATTTGTTAACGCTCTAGCAGCAAAACTATTTCTTCAATTCATACCAAATTGGGTTTATAGACTGCCAGTGACTCAGAATAGCTCTGATTACATTTTGAGAACACTAGGTCAGAGTTAAATGTTTTATGATTTTTTTCTCCTTTTACTGATAGTAGGCAAAAACATTTAAATACTGGTAGCAGCAAAACTATTGGTTGAATTCATACCCAATTGGCCTTATAGATTACCAGTAACTCAGAATAGATGTAATTATATTTTGGGAACAGTAGGTCAAAGTACAATTTTTTTATGAATAAAAAAATAAAATCCCTTGTTTACTTGTAAAATGACTGAAATTTCAAATGCCTGTAGCAGCAAAACTATTGATTGAATTCATACCAAATTGGGTTTAGAGATTGCCAGTGATCCAGAATAGAGCTGGTTGCATTTTGGGAAAAGTAGGGGAAAGTAAAAATTTTATATGAAATTTTAAAATCTGTTTTTCCTCCCATTTATGTATAATGGGTGAAATTTTAAATGACTTTAAAAACATCAAATTTGTTTCAATTTGCTTCGAGCTTGGCACATATATGGTGGCATCACCACATGCATAGACGTGATTAAATCTAGACATGTGCTAAAATAAGCTACAATATGTGCAAATGGTTTGTTGTGCCTGGCACTAATTGTCTGGGATGTGATGAACACTTGATGCAGTGGTCTGATTATCCATCATCAATAATCAAAAATGAATGCAAGTATGGATGAAAAAAATCCCAGTACTCTTGTCCATATAGTGTACAATACTGTACAAAAGTTGTTGGTTTGTTGTTTTAGTAAGAGTATAATGATGCAATACAATGTACATATTTTTCATAAGTTTAAATTCATATGTTAAAACTAGGGATGCACCGATACCACTTTTTTCTGCATCAAGTTCAAGTACTTACATCGGAGTACTTGCTTATACCGAGTACCAATATGAGTACTTAATATTCCCATTACAGTTCTTAGTTCCTTTTGAAAATGTGTTTTATTCTCGTTGTCATTAGAACAAAGTGTTGCTACTGACATTTAATGTGTTGGAATGAACGTTTCTCATTCCACCTAATGGCAGTACTCTTAATTAACCAAACTGGACAAATACCACAAAGAAAAGTAACTTTTTTGAGGAGAAGATGAAAGTCAGTAATAACAAACATGGAGACAACAGAGGTAACACTAATGTGGATACTAATGTTACAGCGTTTCCTCTGGTACGGTTTATAAGTGAAGCTTTAGGAGGTAGAGAAAAGATAAATACGTTTTAACTTTAATTTTCACCTCTGTGAGCAGGGTTCCGCACTGCTCCTCACCCCCTCTTCTACCTTCATGGTTCATGGTGGTATTCTCCATCTGGGTACACATCTGCCAGCACCTGGAAAATGGACAGAATTGTGTCACAGAGGACAGACAGAATGCTCCATGTATCTGTCTGTCTTTAACACTACTTTGAGTCTGCGTTACTTTTGTCACCGTCATTTATTTTGAAAAATCTCAACAATGCTGACCCTACTCCGCTGCACTTAACTGTGAATGTCACGATGCTGTAAGTTGTATTGGTGCAGTTGTGTCGGAGTATTTTTACGAGTATGAGTACAAGTACTCATGCTCAGTATCAGACCTAATACCAATACCGGTCAGTGCATCCCTATTTAAAACCAAACACCAACTGACTAATACTGTTTTCTGTAGAAGAAACTGTATAGTTTTTGTGAGCTTTTAATGTTGTACATAATATTGCCCTGTAATTTTTGGTTGGATTTTGATAAAGTGACATCCATATTACATATAAATACATATTATACATACAGTACAGTACATTTCATACTTATTAAATTGTGTAAAAGCAACATATCTAATGGTGGCTTGAGACTCCTATACAATACTACTGGTACAGAATATAGGACTTCACACTAAAAGGATGGAATTGCTGTGGCATGAAAGTGCGGCACCAAAAATGCCGAATCGTCAGTACAACTGTATTATCTTGATCAGTTGTAACTGGAATGTGATTTCGTTGCTCTGAAATATGATGACAATAAAGGCAATTCATTCATTCATAAAGATCAAGAATGACACTTGTGCTCATAAGTCTACATATCCTGACAGAATGTACATGGGACGGTCTTGGATGTTCCACCAATGACCCAAAACACAAAGTCAAGTTGAACGGTCATCAGCTACAGCAGAAAAAAGTGAAGGTGAAGGAGTTTCTATCTATGTCTCCTGACCTCAATATCGTTGAATCATTTCGGGGAGGTCTCAAACATACAGTTCATGCAAGAAAACCCACAATCTTAAAAGAACTGAAGGTGTTTTGCCAAGAAGAATGTGCAGCTTTATCGTATGAGAAACTAAAGTGCCTCTTCTACAACCACAACAAAAGACTTCAAACTGTCACTGATGTTAAAGGGACCAAGACAGAGGATTTAGAACTAGGGTAAACTTTTGACCAGGGTCATTTGGATATTTTCTGTTGTCACTATGATTTGAAAAGAGCAACCACATTTGGTCGATAATAAATGGTTTCACCCAATCAATGGCCAAAGAATCATAAATTCTGCTGGGGTACGTAAACAAACCATGCAAAGTTATTTAGCTACTTTACTATGTTATGTTATCTAAGACTTTTTGGAGTATACATACTATTTGTGTGTTTGTTTGTAAATTAACTTAAAAGATTATCCTTAAAACGGCTGAAAATATATGTGATTATAGCTCTTTTCCACTCATGTTGCATTTACAGAAACCTTTCAACCAATATTTGGAGAGTGAGTACTTTTGCCTTGGAGCATTTTCACTGAAGTGGCTATTTTATATCAGGTCCACCAAGAAAGTCTTTACCTCAGAATGATCCTTTGAAGCAACATGGCTGTAGCTGTTCTTTTTCTTCTTACTTTCTTTTTTTTTTTTAATTTGTGCTTAAAGGGAGACAGCAATTTGATGCCTCTATTCAGATCATTGTTCCTTGCCCTTCCTCTCGTCTACCTTTCATCCTCTGATGTCTTCTTTTCTGGGAAGGTCAGAATAAAGGTATACAGAGCAAAAGAGGAGGGTTTGTGGTCAGTGGTTAGCTAATGGCTCCAGGCTAATGGAGGGGGCATTTAGCTGTGTTTAAACCTGATGTGGTTACAGTTGGGAAGCTGATACTGACACACACCCATGTACACCCACTCACACTTATTACAGGTAGCTTAAATATAGAAATGATGTGTGCTTAAAAACAAGCTTGGAAGTTTCGAGAAATAGACAGCACGTATGTTAAAACCTGCCGTTGTTTGTTTTTTCCACTTCAGGAACAGGACTCAAGTTACACCATAATAAAATCCAAGGAGACTGAGATGGTGGTGGAAGGCCTGAAACCCTCTTCAGTATACATTTTCCAGGTAAAACATGGGTTTATTCATAAATAACAATGGTTTTAAGGGCGCTTTCACACCACTGGTTCGCCTATTTGATCCGCACCAGGCAATAAAATTGTTACTATGTTTTATGTAGACT
>JAPSES010000081.1:2574532-2586381 GCA_029822895.1 Maxillicosta whitleyi | reverse complement strand
ACGAAATTGAACCGAACTAAGAGCTTTTGGTTCGAATGGGCCGTTTGGTGCGCACCAACTCATGTTGGTGTGAAAGCCCCCTAAGTCTCACTTTTAGAAGCCAAAATACTTTTTACAATGCATTGTATTTCCTGAAAAAGTGCCCAGGGTTTTATTGACCTCAGCTGCAGGTACATTAGGGCTTTATTTGATGGACACTTACATTACAGGCAGACTTTTGCTGGTAATTTCCTTTGTTTAATAAATAGAAAAGATTTTTATTTAGTTTGAAACCCTACTACTTGCGATAGTAGTGCTGCACTGGCAGTTTTTTTTTTTTTGTTTGTTTTTTTTTTACAAATCCAATGCTTCCTTTACCATTATAAAATAAACTCCTCTACAGTTCCACTGGATAGAAAACATTTATTGTTTAACATATCTTGTATTGTATAATCATTCTCTTCCTTTATGTGCTTTTAAGTTTGTCCAAAATGTAAGACACACACCTGCAGTAACCTAGCTTAGACAATAACATCTAAGGTGAATGATCTACAAGTTACCGAAAACAGCTTATATTGTTGAATGTATTAAATTACACCTGTAGAACTGACCATTATGCTTAACTGAAAGGTTATTTTGTAACAGATTTTATTTGGTTGAGTCGACCTTAATACCAGCTGTTATTAGAGATGGGTCTTTTGATTGACATGGTTTTTCTTTGAGGAAATATGGTAGTTTAAATAGTGCAGCCAATGATTCTCTTTACACATGCACAGTTTTCAGGCTTATCATAGTATTGATGTTATTCAGGATACAACATTTACACAGTGAATCCTGGCTATTAATATTCCCTTATATATGTAATAACTATTGGCATCCCTGTTGCTGATTACAGCACAGTGTTTATGCAGGGGCCTTTGATGTTTACAACACAGCCTGGCAATTTAAGCTGACATTCCTTTAACCTTGAATTAATTTGACTGTGATTGTTGAAATATGGCCACTATGGTTCATTAAAATTATTTGTCTGACATCATGATGTATTATTGTGTGTAATCTCGGCATCTGTAGTAAAAGCTGATGCCAAGACCATGTTGACCTGTTGTGGTCAGCAGACAGTGGCCAAGCATTGTCCAAAATGTTGTATAAAGTTACCACTACAAGATAAGGGTCAGTTCTTTGTTTCTCATGTTTGGCCTCATTTTTCACTGTTTACAAGATTGTATATTTACAAAATATGACAAATACCCCTGTATCTCACTGACATGTTCTATCAGGAATTAATAACAAGCTAAATTTGTGAGGTTGTCAGGTTCTGCTGCTCTGTTATGCCCCGTTTACACGACATGGTACTACTCTACTCGACTCGGCACGGCTATTTCCCATTTCCATTACAAAAAAGGACCTGGAATCTGGGACCTGATGCTAGTTTTTTAGTACCACCTCTGTCGAGATTCCAAAATGTTAGA
The DNA here is from genome assembly GCA_029822895.1 of Maxillicosta whitleyi. Lineage (NCBI taxonomy): Eukaryota > Metazoa > Chordata > Actinopteri > Perciformes > Neosebastidae > Maxillicosta > Maxillicosta whitleyi. The sequence continues at coordinate 2,584,933 of JAPSES010000081.1, read as the reverse complement.
ACCGATACCAAAATGTGACGTCTTGACACTGCAAACCACTGATTGGTCAGAGAGTTTTCTCTGTGACCTGCCGATTTACAAGAATCTGATGCGGAATTAGACGGTAAATAGCGATACATTAATCCACAGGATGACAGAACAAAACTACACCTGGTCGGTCACATAGATTCAGTCTTTGGTGGCAGGTGTAGAAATTCAGACGAGAAAATACGTAACAAGCGAGTTTTCAGCAACTCTCTGAGCAGATGGCACAGAAGTAATGCGACGCATTGGAGTAACGAATCGAGCTGGTTCCATGTAAGTGGAAACACAGCACAGGAATAGAGTTGAGTAGAACCAGTACCATGTAGAGCCAGTACCATGTAGAACCAGTACCATGTAGAACCAGTACCATGTAGTGGTACTTTAGTGTCCTGTGGACAATCTCCCAATAGAAATAGGTGGTACTTTCACTGGAAAACTCAATTAAATGGAAGTCCATATATGACTTCCTAACAGTGCTCAGTAGTAAGTATATTGATATATGTAATCATTTCTACATTATAACCATTAAAATATGGCCTGTTATGTACATAATTTGTCAAAACTATGAACAAACTCTGTAGACATTGTCCCAAAGAAGCTACATACAAATTATGAAATGAATTCGACCAATAGTATTGGAGAAGATTGTTGAAATATAGACATTGCTGGCTTTGAGTTTGACCCTTCATAGTCACTCAAATAACAGATATGAACCATCAACGTATTGCACATTATAAGAAAAGGCAAATTTTTACTATTTCAAGAATTTTCTGTGGTTACAAAACTTTGCTGCCATTACAAAACAATCTTGGCCTCTATTTGACATAGGGGCATGGTCAGATGAGAGGCATGTCCATATCTGGTCTAGACAGTAAGCAATATTAGTGGTGATGGACAGACATCACCTCTTTCTCTACAATGGAGACATTGAAGTACCACTGTAATGTCTCTATTTCACCTTAAATAACACCACTTATCTAGCAGAGTGAAGTTGGTTCCATTCTCAAAACCAGTTCTGAAATCCATAAATGGAACCAGTTTCATTTGCAGAACTCAGAACCAACCTTTGCTGCACCAAGTCGTGCTCCTAGCTCACAGCCCTGGCTCTTGGCGGCCACGGCCACAGCTGAGCGCTGGATGCAGAGCCTGACTATGGACTCAGTAGTGCCTCGGATCGAGTTCCGAGTAAAGCTCTCCATCACCTGCATGGTGCTGCCGGATCAGAGCCCTGAGTTACTTACGTGGAACTGGCTGTGGCCTGTTAGGAGCTGGACACAACACCTTCACAATTACTCACGGCCTATCGGCTGATGAGCCGAAGACCTGTTCATGACACATCCACTGATATTTAAAGGTTTCTACTTTTGGGATTCCATTCCTGGAAAATATAAATGTACCTTTTGACTTGTGTAACTCTATAACATGTTTCCATTTTCTGTTCTGCAGGTGCGAGCCAGGACCTCAGCAGGATATGGTGCGTTTAGTCGACGTTTTGAGTTCCAGACCAGCCCCTACTGTGAGTACACCTGAGTGATTAAATCCAGAGAGCGAGCGAGTGAGTGAGTGAGCGTTACAGGACAATAAACTTGTACGCGATTCCCACCTGCTTCTGGAAGCTGCGACCACAGTAGATGCCAGGCGTGTGGTGAATCACTTGCATTTCCATCTAACTCTGCCTCGTTTTCTTGGCAGTAAGTGCCACCAGTGAGCGTGCCCAGGCTTCCATAGTTGCAGTGGCTGTTACATTGGCTCTGGTCCTCCTGGCAGTAGTGGCTGGATTCCTGCTCAGTGGACGGTAAGTCATAAATACACACCAGCAAAGACGTAAACACAAGCTGAAAGTATTTTTATGCATTTATTTAAGGAAACTGTAGATATGCCATTGTACATCTCACTTAATCAAAATGCTGGATGGCACAAAGTTGTGCTTTTTTTTTTATAAAATACCACCAACTGTAACAGCATTAAGAGGAGATTTTTTATTTTTTTTTAATGAAATAGAACAATAGAAAACAAATATATTCCAAAGCAAGTGATATATGTTATCTGATAATATTGCCAAATGATGTAATTCTATAGAAGAGGAAATGAACCATAGTTTAGTGGAATCTAAACTATTGCTTTTTAATGTCATTGTTGAAGTGATATAATTTTGTAGTAGTGAAATCTTGATACATAATCAAGGTTCAAGCTTCATGGTATATTTATGTGTCTCCCATGGGAGAAATTTGTCTTCTACAAGGGCATTTGTGTGTGTTGCCTTATCTGCAAATTTCCTTCATCCTGTATCCTTTGTGTGATGCAAAATGAAAAAAAAAAACCCACTCTAATTTGCAATACAGTGTTAAACATATGCAATAATTGACTTTTAAAAGTTGATTTTTAAAGTTATTACACCTTATATAGCATCATATTAACATCATACTAAAATACATTCAAAGCACTCAATATTACACAATATGTATTCGTCCACCACCATACCTTGAATGCTTTTTTTGTTGTTTCTCTGCTTTTTAAATCCTATTTCACTTCTATGTATATGTACTGAAAATTAAGTTAATGGCTAGTATGATTTTTATTTTATTGGAGCAACTTTAATTCATACTGTCAATCTTTTTTTTTTTCATTTGTCTATGCATATTATTGCGTAATAATTATTTCATTTAAATTAGGTCATAATGTAACTACTTCTGCTCAATGTTGTTTAATTATTCATTCTCCAAGATGATGAATGCGTATGTTTGTAACTGTTTGATTATAGAAATGAGCAAACTAAGGGTAAACACCAAATTATTCTGGTTTAGATGAATACAGTTTGGGTAAAGAATCGCTCTGGTTGCATGTGGGGGAGGAGAGAGTCGGGAATGCCAAATTTTCCAGTGATGGATTTAGGACACAGGCAACCCCCTCCATCTACAGTATCCCCCCCTTTCCCTCCTCCCGCATGACCCTCCAGACTACCCACGCATGCATACACATCCAAAAACAGTGTGTAGACACAAACACATATGCACTCATGCTTGTACGCATGAGTTAACGCACACACACGCACACACACACATATGCAGGAAATTGGAGGGCTTTGAGGCAGTGAGTGTGCTCAAAGCTCTTGACTCAACAGATCCGGCAAACTAAATACCCCCGAGGCACGCACACACACACACACACACGCAACTCCCCCAACCCAGATCATCCAGCTGCCCACACCAAACCCCTTTAGCCAACCCTGGCCGCCCTACAGGGACCCGAGATGGAAGAGACTTGGACATGACCCCTGTGTGTGTGTGTGCATGTGTGGGTGTGTGTTTACTTCTAGGATCAGGTTTAAAATCAATCCTCCTGTTTAATCTGGGTTATCTGTGATTATTGCTGATTCTGCTTGTCTAAATATTGACATATAGCGCCGTCTATCGAACACAAACATGCACAAACATGACATTCACACTGATGGAGGTTTTGTCCAAGGTATCAGGGGATACACTGAAAAATAACAAAATCCTCTAGCATCAAAATTCATCTTTTCTGTATTTTTCTTCACAAGCATGTTTGACCGCAAATCAATACATTGTATGGAATGGTTACTGAAAATCACAAGAGGTCTCTCGTGTCCAAAATAATAGGTTAGCTAAAACTCCTTCACCCAGAGTGTAAATGTTGACAGCTGCATTCTTGAAAAAAATAAAACTGCAGTACTTTGCTGGTCCGTGTCTAGAAGTCTACTTTTCAGCATTCAGCAACATTTCTGAGAACCTTCAGGATATAAGTTGGAAAATCCATTAAGGAAAAAATAAGCTTCTGTTGCAGATTCTAGTGTCATTGTGTCCCGTGTTGGTCAGTGTTTGCTTCACCATGTCTGGACCAGTTTGTGGTATCTGTTATCTCTGTATCTATAACATCCTCTCTGGGGTTGTACATGTTATCATTTGTTTTATAATAATATAATATACAGCACATAAAATATCATTGGACATGGTGTCATAGGACATTATGTGATTTTGTTATGCTGTCATAAATGTTCACATAATGTTAAATTAATGAGAATATGTCTCTAAATAAAAAAAAACAATAGGACCAATGTCCCTGTATCTCATGTTCTCTCATGTGTATCATATGTTCTATCAAGAATCAATGGCAAGTTGACTTTGCAAGGATGTCAGGTTCTATGTGAGACTCCCGTGCTCTTGATACAGGAAATCAATCTCCCAACAGAAGTGGATGGTACTTTCACAGGAGGAAATCTCAAATAAGTAAACGAAAGTCCATGTATGACTTCCTATCAGTGCTCAATAGTAACTACATTGATATCTGTAACCATTTACATGTTAGAAACCATCAGAATAAAAGTCCATTATAAATAAAGGCACATATGTAACATTTGAAAAATTTTTCAAAAATGCAAAAATCTACGTTTGTCTGTGAATAAACTTTGTAGACATTGCCCCAAGGAAGCTACATATACATTTTTTTTAAATGAATCCAATCTGTAGTTTCATCAGAGAAGATGTTTGAAGAAATTCCTCATGAAGACAACGATGAAGATGGTCAGCTAATAAAGCTAATAAAATGAGAGCGCTTCAGTTAATCCACTCCCATTCTCTTGTGAACCATGTTTGTTTCAGTTTCAATTACTGGAATCATTATTTTCAGATATAGTTGTTTTCTCAGTTGCCTGTGTGAATCGCGTTTGAGGTTGACATGTTTTGTTATGACATCTGCGTCTCAGAACACATGCACATAATTAAACTTTGTGACATTTATGTGTCTATTCCTTTTCAGACGCTGTGGGTACAGCAAGGCAAAGCAGGATCCTGAAGAGGAGAAGATGCACTTCCACAACGGTCACAGTGAGTTCCTAAAAGCCTAAAGTGATTTTATGTGTGTGTAAGTTCATCTGAAGTTTACACTACATGTACAGTTGGGTTCAGACAGCGGCCATGTCTCTGTGAATTTGTTCATTGCGTCAGACTTGTGTGTTTGACGACAGCAAACAATGTTTTATTCTCTGAGCTTTTCTTTGAATGACACGGCTACAAATGTGCTTCGCGGCAGCCATGTTGGCAGAGGATGCACAACGCTACGTTGATTAATAGGCCGTGACAGCTTAATATATTTGGCTGCACTTTTTTGGCTTTGTGTCCTGCTGCCCATCTGTTAGCATCAGTGCCGAGTGTGATGGGTATATTACCTCAACAGAAGTAAAGAGAAGCATCAGTGCCAATATGTGTGAGACACTGTCATATTGATTCATGCGCTAAAAGAAAATATTACATTCATTTTGTGAATGTTAATTACGTGTCAAGCACATAAACATGAAAAAAGTAGTGTTTTGTATTTGGAATCATTACATGTATGAATCATTTAATCTTTAAATCATCAATCACAGGAAGCAGGTCTAAGTAAATAAGTGTATTTATTTATAATTTAATTCACAGTGGATCCAGTTGTAATGTGGGAGCAGCACATCAGGTTGTTGTCTTGTAAAAATTTGAATTTAAAAAATGAATTTGGCAATTATGCTATGAGGTTAATGAATGCTGAATCAAGCTACACAGGCACATTTTAACTGGTTCACTATATTTGTCATGACTGAATAATGTAATTTATAATAGACCAGGCAAAGAGAATAAAAATCCTGTGTACCCTTTCACTATGTTGTGTATGCACTTGGTGTACGAGTCTTACTAATTAGAGCAGGGGCGTCGAACTCATTTTAGTTCAGGGGCCACATTCAGCTAAATTTAATGACAGAATAAATATATAAATAATGTGAACTCTAAACTTTTCTTTATATTTTACAGTGAACAAAAGTTTCTCAAAAAAGTGGCCGCACCTTGCATATAATGATTTATTGCAATAAATAAATCAATCAATATTTAGTGTAACATTTGGGTCTCCACCCTTACAATTTGAATTACTTTGAGAGGGAATCCTGCTCCTAACGAAAAAATACAGTGAAAAAAGTAAAATGACATGATGAAAATCTAAAAATGATTCTTTCAAACAATGTGAATAATATGAAAACTATAATCTCTAATGTGCTTTAGTTTATCATTTCCACACGTACATTATAACTTACAGATCACATTGGATCGAAAGATACACAAAATATTTAGTAATAGGTGGAATATTATTAAAATTACACATACTTCTCTTCAGATATTTCAGGTTATTCAGATTTTTTTTGTGAAATTATACTTTGTTTTAGTATAAATGTGTGAAAACATTTACATTTACAAAAACAAAAATTTGGAATGCGAGTATTTATAGGTTATTATGACATTGAATTGGTCTCAATGTGGAACCTGAGCTAAAATTATTGTTAATATCTTAGTGTAATTTTTAACATTTCACAAATTCATCCCAGGGGCCGGACTGGACCCTTTGGTGGGCCGGATTTGGCCCCCAGGCCGCATGTTTGATACCTGTAAATTAGAGGATAAGTGTTAATGCTTGTGTGCGTGCCTGTGTGTGTGTGTGTGCAGTAAAATTCCCTGGGGTGCGGACCTACATAGACCCTCTCACCTATGAGGACCCCAACCAGGCCGTTCATGAATTTGCCCAGGAGATCGATGTGTCGTTTATCTCCATAGAAAGAATCATTGGTGCAGGTGAGTCAGCTCATTATAACTGCCTTTGTGTCTGTATTATAGATAATCTGACTCCGTTCACAGAGTGTGTCAGCAGGGCAGAAGCGTTGAGTGTAATGTATCACAGTATATATATTATCATTCATTCCGGTCCATGAAAATGAGACTGTTCGGGGAAGTAGACTCAGAAAAACTCTCTAATCAATGTCAGTGTAATATCAAAAAGTAAGGATATATATACACATAATTGGATACATAATACATGAATTGTTTATTATACCATTATACTAGGAAGTTCGTCTGTCTGTCCAAGATTTTTGTCCATCCCATTTGACGGACAGTATTCACCCAGTTCCTTTCAATTTGGACACACATTTTTATGATAATACAGGTGCAACTGGGTGGGGACATTTGTAATCTCTGCTTATTTTTCAGTTGTTTTATTAATTTCTTTATTTTTTTCATGGATAATGCAAATGAATTCACATTGCTGTAAATGTGCCAGTGTTTGGTTTACCGAAATATGTTTTTTTTTTGGCTAGATGTTAAGTTAAGTCAAAGGTTAAAACAGATAAAACCTGAATGAAAAACTTGAAACAATGAATCATCAAGTAAAACATAAGCAATGCAAACAACTGATGGAGCAGTGTTTCCCAACCAGTGTGCCGTGAGAAGTCATCTGGTGTGCCGTGGAAAATGATCCAATCTCACTTGATTGGTTCTGTAAGCCCACAGTGTGATATAGATCCATAAACTGCACACACCAACAATCCAGTCTGTAACAGCAGTCTGCTGCTTCTGTTTGATAATAAAAAACTAGAAAAGGACTCAGAGAGCGCAAACCTCCGCCAAGCAGCACAGTTCCCCCACATATTGTGACTGACACCCTACAATATTACTGCCAGATTTGATTTTTTTATCTACTTTATTAGATTCTTGACACTGAAAACATACCCTTTGCAATTAGAATTACACTGATATCGTTATTTGTTGAATAGTTATTTGCGAAAATCGACATTTCCGTAATGTTGGTTTTCTTCAGGATCTAGCTCCATAACTATTGAAGATCCGTCAAATCCATTCGCATACTAAGACCTTCAGCTCCAGCTTGGTGCTAGTTCCAGGTCTGTATCTGCATTAGTTACATCACATTGACAAAAATGATGAAGGCCCCCTACTTTTGTCATAGTTTCCAGAATATTGATAGTATCCAGATCATACTTTTACAGATCACAGAAAGTATCAGGACCATGTTCTGTATTTTTTTTTTTGCCAAATAATCCAGTTATTCTGTGTGAATTTATATACACATATGTTGAAAATGGCCCTATCTTGCAATGAAAAAGAATCCTTTCAAACACTCCTGGATCCAGACAGTGATCCAGATCACCTCCAAAATGTAATCATCTGTTCCTTGTCTCAGAGCAAACATTCCCTGAAAATTCATAACTTTTTGAGTTATCTTGCTGACTAACAAACCCTGGTAAAAACAGAACCTCCTTGGTGGAGGTAATAAAAGTGAATTGGTCCTGATGTGGTGGGTTCTGCTGATGAAGCCCCCTCAGTACTGATGCATAGATTAGGCCTCCTATAATGTACAACAATATACAACAGACTTCAGTCTGGGGGGTCAGTCTGAGGGGTCTCTGGTGCACCCCTCTGAGCTTTATGTTCCAATTCAGTAAATATACTTTTTGTGACATTTCTGTTTGGTTGTGTGCCTTGTGATTTTTCTGATGTCAAATATGTGCCGTGGCGCAAAAAAGGTTGGGAAACTCTGTGCTAGAGGACTTCAGACAGAGGTCATTTAAATGTGAAAACACACAATCATTATTAATACATTACATATGACAAAAACAGAAGGGAGATGATCTGACAGTGACATTATCACTACATACTGCGTAATTGGTCGATACTTAATGTACATGAGCAGAATACACCAATTACCTGAACTTTGGTGCCTCAGCTTCACACTCTGCATAAAACCTGTCACATAAACTCACATTTACACACCCTTAATTAAGCCAATATTACTCTAGACAAATACATTCCCATGGCTTTAAAAGTTATTTGTGTTCTGTGGATGATTTTTGAACCTCACAAAACTAAGGTTTGGCAGCAGAGAAGCACATCATTCACTTTAATGCTTTTTTTGTTTGTTTTTTAGATTTGTTGTGTTAATGAGGATTTTATATAGAATTCAGGGAGGCTTGCCAAACATTTGTACAGAAATGACACATGGTTGGACTGAGGCACTGAAATAGAAAAACAAAGATAGAGTTGACTTAAAAATAAAATGTCCATGAAGAGAGATCTGAATTTGCCAACAGTAATAATCACTACCAGCAATTAAATGAATACATTTCATTAAGTTTTTACAGTATTAGAATTTTTTTTACTACACCAAAATCAAATGGGATGTATTGAAATAGATTTTAACCCATAAAGACCCAAATATCCACGGTTGACCAGAACCATCTCCTGATGTAAAATATTTAACAACTTCTGAACAACTAATCCTGTCAATACATGTAAATTGTCATCTTTTCGTGGTATCAGATATGAGACATTTGGACGTTCAGAGGCTCTGTTGTGAATGTGGAAACACTGTCATCTTCTACAACATTGATTCACCAGTATAACCCATGGAGTTGGATCATTGACAGTGAATGGAGCCTGTTGATTTATGTTCAGTTACTCATATATTTTCTGGAAAAGTTACTTTTCTTCAGTTTTCTTTCTTTCTGATATAATTATCCTCAACTTTAACCTCAGCTTTTATGACTATCTACATGATCAGTGAATTAAATCTAGGAAAATACAGGGATTCCACTGAAAAATGCTAAATAATGAGGATAATATTACAATATATCACTTGAGAAAGGTTAAATATCAAGAAAAAGGTAATTTGGGAACTACAACAAAAGTAGCACTGTGTGTTTATGCTGCATTTCTGTTTTAATTTTATGTCAACTTCATTTTTTTTTTTTTTTAATCTTCAACTTTCCTTGCCAAACATAAGCTGAAATGCTGAAACACCAAGGCCTGTCTCTGTTTCAGGAGAGTTTGGCGAGGTGTGCAGCGGTCCACTGAGGCTCCCTGGGAAAAGAGAGATCCAGGTTGCCATTAAGACCTTGAAAGCAGGCTACACAGAGCAACAGCGACGTGACTTCCTATGGGAGGCGTCCATCATGGGCCAGTTTAACCATCTGAACATCATCCGTCTGGAGGGCGTGGTCACCAAAAGTGAGTCATCATGTCTCCTTTCAGCATGCTGCCGTGTTTTTCCGGTTGGAAAACCTCAGGCTCCCTGCGCCACCATATCACACTGCAGATTACAGGGAATTGCTCAAAATAACTTTGTACTGTGTATGTATGACGCTTAAACATGTACAGTGACCTATCGGGGGGGTTACATTCTAAAAATAACCTGCGATAGGTGAAATCCATGAAGTATTGATCTTTATTTTTGACAGTTATTATAGAATCCAATACTGTACTATAGAATAAAACCTGTTTTCAGGCCCAAGCATTTAAAAAAAATAAAAATATAAACGTTTTCTTACAAAAAACTATGATAGTTTTTGTAAATCCTGTAAAAAATATAATTTTAATATTCAATCCGAGGTTGGACACATTGTGACTCAGACGTATTTCCTCTGAATGTGCTTCTTCCTCCTGACTCCGCCCACTGTAGCGTCTTTTTCTATTGAAGTCTTTGTTCATCCTTGTTCAAACTTCTTGCTGCTGTCATCCTTCTGTCATTTTCCTCTTTCTTTATGGAACGGAC
>JAPSES010000081.1:2555831-2574432 GCA_029822895.1 Maxillicosta whitleyi | reverse complement strand
CGTCTTTTTCTCCTGAAGGCTGTGGTGCAGGAGTCTTTGTTCATCCTTGTTCAAACTTCTTGCTGCTGTCATCCTTCCGTCATTTTCCTCTTTCTTTATGGAACGGACCCAACATTCATTTATCCGAAATAGCGCCCTACAGCCGCAGAGCTTCTACCTTAATTCAGCATGTCCAGAAGTTTACCTTTTTCTGCCATAGTTCACATCTTCCTCTTCCTTTTGGACCCGTCGTCAGGTGCAGAACATTTTAGACACTCTGGGAGAAAATTTGTAAATATAAATTCGTCAAGCTGAACAGAGTGTTACCGACCCGACTCAGTGGCTTCCGAACCATGGTTGGGCTGCCTCAATTATAACGCTAGCTCCGTTAGCCTAGCGTAGCCCGTTATTGCTAACAGCACACAAAGATTCCAGACGGCTCTGCGATGAAGAACTTGCACTTTATTGAGGCTCTGCAGCGGCTGTACACACAAAACCTCTAATATACTGTTGGATCTACCTGTTGTGTCGGCACAACAGTATATTCTGTATTCTGTGTCCGCTAAAACTCTGGTGTTTTACTTCCTGTTTTTATGCAAACACTTCCTCATACGTCATCAACACACAGCCTTACATACAGATACGCACACACAACCTGCATCCTACCAGGGGCAGACTTGGGCTGCAACAAGAGATAAGGTGCGGAGATTGCTGACTGTAAAAAAAAAAAAAAAATGCACTAAAAAAATCCGCGATACAGACCAGATGAGACTGCGAAAGGTAAACCGTGTTATAGCGAGGGATTACTGTACAACATTTACAGCTGAACTTGGTGGGTTTCCAGTCTTACTACAGCTTTGGCTCTATTTTCACCGTCACACTCTGCTGTATATGAGCCCAGTAAAGCTGTGCTTTAACACCTTCAGCTGTTATTTATCAGTTGTGTGTCTGAAATAGCAGTTTTGGTACTTGTAAGTGTGAAGAAAACATGTTTTTTAATGCTCTAAAATCTATGTTCAGTCAACCAAGTAGCCATTTTATGTTTCTCCAATGCATTGTATGTATAATTCTCCTGTATAATCTTTGTACAAGAAACACATTTGTCACAGCACTTCTCAATGCAATATATCACAGATGTCAAACATATGGCCTGGGACCAAAATCGGCCTGCCAGTGGGTCCAATCCGGTCCATGGGATGAATTTGTGAAATGCTAAATTTACACTGAAGAAATTAACAATCAAGGGGTGTGAAAATCTTTTTTTTTTTGTTCCACATACAGACCAATATGATCTCAAGTGGGTCAGACCAGTAAAATAATAATCTATAAATAATGACAACTACCCATTTTTCTGTATTTTACTGTAAAAAAAAAATTAAATTACATGATAATGTTTGTATTTATACATTATCCTTTTTCAAAAAATGTGAATAAACTGAACAAATATGAACAACCTGAAGTTATTTAATATTATGCCTGTTAGTAAATGTTTTGTGTATTTGTAGATCCACTATCATATGTAAGTTGTGATGCACATGTGTAAATGATAAACTGAGGCAGAATTTTGTTAAAATCGCAGTTATTTTTCAGGCTGGACATGGTATTCACATTCTTAAGGAAACTTTGTAGATGTAAACATTTTCATGATGTAATTTGACCTTTTTCACTATTATTGTATTTCAGATCATATTAATGCTAAATATGGAACTGAACTAAAATGAGTTGACACCCCTACCATATATGCAGCATTTTTTGTGACATCTCACATAAATTACATTCATAATTGGTTTCTTTAACATTTTTATGGAGAAAAAAAAATGGCTCACAGTATATTAAAATACTATGTAATATGTGTACAATATTTAAATCAAACCACAGTCTTTTCTAAGCACTGTACATAAACACCTGAAGAGGTTTTTGCATACATACATACATATTATGTTGAAGTTATCTATAGTTTGCAGACATGTACAGTGGTAACCTTTTGTTCTGATGACAGGTTTAGTTCATTAAGTATCCTAATCCTACTTAAGGCTGCATGCATTTGTTTGTTTTATTCTAGGATTAAATGTTATTTTGCCCATTAAGTTATTTTATCTAACCGATGCCCTGGTATATGTTAGTTTTCATTAACACACAAACACATTTTTTTCCAGGTAAACCAGTGATGATCATTACTGAATATATGGAAAATGGATCACTGGACACTTTCCTTAAGGTAAGACAAGAAGACAAAATCCAAAAGGCTCATGGAGAAGGAATCAAGTCAAGGATTTTAAGGGTAATGGGGTGGAATGTTAGAAGAAAAAAAAGAATATACAGAAGAAATTGTGATAATTATGGGATGTAGACAGAAGCAAAATGAGGATATGTGGCATAAGTGGTAGGTTAAGGCAGGAAAACTGCAGATGCTTGTCAAGAATGAATTGAGAGAAATGTTTGAGCAGCGTTTTACAAACAGGAAACTGAGTCAGCTTTCAGCTGTAGTTCAGTGTTGTGCTGAGAGGCCTGATTTAAGTGAACAGGCTGAAAAGGAACTGTTTGCTGATATGAATTATCAAGAGGACAATTATCACAGAGGTGGAAAAACATTTAATCTTCTGGAAAGAAAAACACTTCTTTGAGAGTTGTTTGTAATGGACCTCTGTGGACTTAAGAGGATCAGCGTGAGATGTGGATGCATCCTCCGAAGCTGTTATTATTTCAAATCAGTGGCTTAAAATACTTGGCAAAGAGAAGTACACTTGAGAGGAGCATGTAATAGTTACTGTGAAAATGTTTTCCCGCAGTTAAATCTGCCTGTAATGCAGGGTCATATCGTGATGTTCCAAGTTTGTCATTGATATTATCTGTGTCATTAATGCATTTAGTCGTCTTTGTCAGACAACAGGAATTATATTCATATGAAACTCAATTAGTTGATTTTTTTTCTACCCACTTTACATTTTAATGTGGATATGGGAGCTCATTTTACAGTATTTTCTACTATTAACAGTGTTACTATACTTTTTATTTTTACAACTAGGTATTACAAACACTTAGTGAAGATTGCTAAAGATACTGTGGCTTTTAATACAAAGAGACTGGGTGGGTTAATGGATGGATGGATGGATGGGCAGATAGACAGACTTTATTTATCCTAAACTGAGAAATTACCGTGTAAAATTGTAGAATAAACTATAAAGTTCATTGTTTACACAGCAAATATGCCAGTGTTAATTTAACACCATAAAGTGTCTATATCTGTCCACACTATGTGGTGTAAAATTAACACTTTTAACACCATGATTTAACAACATAGTTTTAACAAAAACACCAGATACAGTGTTGTTTTAAATCAATGTGGCGTTAATCCAACTCAAACACTCTCTATTTAACACTGACTACTTAACACTCCCATATTTGCTGTGTAAACACACGTCTGTATTATGGTATCAAGTTTTCGTCTTCAAAATTAAATTCAGAGCCACTGTGTCTTATAATATTCATGTGTTGGATCAGGTTATGGTTTACATTATAACTCTGTTAACCTAGCACTGCTTTTAGACAGAAAAGCGCCACAGTAAAAGCACAAATTACCTAATTTTTCTGAACTGATCTGTTTGGAATCGAACAAACAATGTCAGAACTGTCACAGTTTAGTCTGAACTGTGGGTCAACAGAGTGACTCACTACTCCCTCTAGTGCTCACATAAACTTGCCAGACCATTGGTGTAAATAGGTTTACATTATATCCCTACAATCAGTGTCTTTGTCAGAGTATATTTCACTATCTATCTTCTGCCCATTGAAAAAGGTAAAATTATCTGATGATGTGACCTTATATTTCAAGGCAAAGATAATTTTGTGGTAAAACACTGTGCATAGCATTAGGTTTGGCAGCATTAAAATGGTAATTGGATTTGCGATTTAGTTGCATATGGACATGATTTCCATGAGACAAGGTTAATACAGATTGTCTACTTGCATCACCAGAAAATATTAAAGACATCTGGGTACTCAGAGCTGTGATGTCCACACTGTCTAGACAATTTGGGCCTCAAATTTTCATGGTTTGTGTCCAGGCCACTTCTGTGCACTCACTGGTTAAAATGGCAAGATGCTCAGTTGGCAGACACGGCAAAATCCTGCATGAAAGAGTAAAGTCTGACAGCAGATGGCTAATGAAAAGATTAGAGAAATGAGGTCATATAATTCAGTGCAACAATGAGGGAGAGTTGCATGATGAAGGAATGCTTCACAAAGAAAATGATAAGATGAGGGGAAATGTGGAAATAAAAAAATTGGTGGTCAAAGCTGAATAGAGAGACACGATGAGTCAAACAAAGAATGGAAGGAGGTGACATGCTTTGTGCTGTGGTCAGTGGAAGCTGCTGACATGACTGTGCTGTTAGCCCCCGGGGAGTAATCCTGGATGGCAAAGGGAGTCAGAGTAGCTGAGGGACCAGCGGGCGGACCAGTCCAGAAAAAACCTATGAAGTAATTACATGGATGGCTGGTGTACTGAGGCTGGTGTGAATGACACGGCCTTGAAAAAACCACAGCCTGAACTGGCTCATGGATTAGCTGTCACAGCTACAGAGTGTGCACTATAAGGGAGACTCATAACTTAAACCTTGGGCTTAACATCTCATTTCACTTGTTAGTAGGATGTCCTGCAGATGGATGACAGGGTTAGCTATAATAGTGAGAGAAACACATGTTGAAATTATGATGGGAGGAAGAATGTACCATCATAGTCCGCTACTGAAATATGGAGTGAGGCTGAGGGGGGGCTTTTACTTTGCATTTGGAGTGGAAGGAACTGAGGCTTGAAGGTTAAGTCAGGGCTAAAAGTGAGGAACGAGGAAGTAGTTGTGAGTTGCTCGGGGGAGACACGGCTGGTTTCTTCACCAGAAACTCTAATTGTATGAAACACTGTATGACTCAGGGCAGCAGAAGAGCAACGAGCCCAGCCCTGGGCGTGATTTGGAGAGTTCTTTATCTTGGTTAGGAACTCTTCGTCATGTGAAAAATGGGCCGGTAGAAGAGCCATTGGTGAGTGACCACATGGGCATGTGGGAGACGTGACCTAAGGTCAATAGTAGAAGAACTACTGGTGTCTACAATCTAAGCAAGATATGTATGAATGTGATCAATGTATGAACTGAAATCCTTTGTAAAAGTCATTAGGTAGAGAAATGGTCCCTGTAAATGTTTGTTCACAGCCAGCCAAAGAAAACACTCAAATTTAGTCATATGTACCCCTTAGCTTTGATTATGGAGTGCATTCACTGATCATTCATTCATTCATTTTCCCAACTGCTTAAATCTCAAGAAGGTTTCGGGGGGGGGGGGCTGGGGCCTGCCCCAGTTACCATTATTTTGATGAGCGTCTGGAATGTCGCAGCATTAATTTGCTTAGTTTTTTGGGCACATAATGTTATTCAACCTAGACCTGACCAACTGAAGCAACCCTACATCACAACACTGCCCCCTGAGGCTTGTACTGTAGGCACTAGGCATGATGGGTAGATGAGATTAGATTAGATTAGATTAGATTAGATTAGATTAGATTAGATTAGACAGAACTTTATTGATGCCTTTGGCAGAGCCCTCAGGAAATTGAGGTTCCAAAAGCAGCACAAGCACAGAAACAAGAAAAAAAACAATACAAAAGGAATACAATAACATAATAATTATAAATATATATATGGACTAAATAATTAGAAAATACAGTAGTAAAAAAATATCATTGCACATTATAATATTTAATGTTATATTATAATATATAACATTAAGGTATGCACTATATATAAGGGAACCAGAGGGTTCTGCACAGGATCTTAGCTGTTCCTAGCAATGCACTCTTTTGGACAAAAATCTCTGATGTTGTTCCTGGTATCTGCTGGAGCCATTTTCACTCCAATCAGTACTGGTACCATTTCACACGTCACATTTTCTCTAACTCCTATTTCAGCCCTTGGTATTTCTCTCTCTTCGCAACGCAATTGGCTCTCGCGTCCAACATATTCCAACATTTCCCGGCTGTACTAAGAAAGGTCCTCTGCGCTATACATCCCTATATCTGTAGCCACAAGGGGGCAGTGTCTCAGTGTGCCAGTCCCAAGCCCAGATAAATACAGAGGGTTGTCTCAGGAAGGGCATCCGACGTAAAAACCTGTGCCAAAATCAACATGTGAATGTGATATATCTGATGACCATGAAAATATGACAAACTGTATTAATTAATTATTGATTTTCAAATCAGCAAGTTTTACAATTTCCTTTTTTTTTTGTTTTTGTCCCTTCTTTTCTATAGAAAAATGATGGTCAGTTTACTGTAATCCAGCTGGTCGGTATGCTGCGTGGCATTGCATCTGGGATGAGGTATGCATACAATAACTCCCTCAACACATCATCATTATGGATTCATTTTTGGTTAATTTCTCATTTGTTTTATTACCAAATGCAGGTACCTCTCTGATATGGGCTACGTCCACCGTGATCTAGCAGCTCGTAACATCCTGGTAAACAGTAACCTTGTATGTAAAGTGTCTGATTTTGGCCTGTCCCGAGTGTTGGAGGATGATCCAGAAGCTGCATACACTACACGGGTAAGATGGTGCATCTCTGTGTTCATGACTCATCATCTGTGTTATTTAATTATGCTGCTTTTACAGTTTTTGGTTTGTGCCAAATTAGATCATTTGTATTTTAAAATAGAAAATATTAATACACTTTTGGCTCCAATACGCAACAGTCACATATGCTTGCATGAGGTTTGTACTCGTCCACCATAAAAACACTTTACAAATCACTTCTTTTGCAACTTTTATATCATTTTTTGTTTTGTGTCTTATACATATGCTTTAACTATGTCATTTAGATGTTTAGTTATGTCATTATAATCTTTATTATTACCCTCTACAACTCTGCTAACTTTGGCCTGTGTTTGGTGAGGTCAACATTCATAAACTCATCTGTTTTAATTAAGAAAATTAATTGACATTGGCAACCCAGTGAAAACATCTCTGAAACTCCAAATTCTGGCACAAACATAAGAATTTTTTAATAAAAAACAGTCCCTATAAAGACAGTATACAAACTGTCACCATGGGTCCAAACAACCAAACCAGCTGTTAACAAACATCAGTAAATATTTTCCACAGTACTGGCTCTAGATATTAATCCTTTAACCCATAAAGGCCCAAATAAAAATATTATCTTCTGTATTTTGCATTTTATGGTGTAGGTGGTATTGTCATGTATGTTTAGGGAAAAAAAACTGATTTGTGGTTTGGATTGAGTAGTGACAACATCAAATCTTATATCAATATTATATTATAAGAAGAATCAAGTACAAGTCCATGACCCTTTGCCTACAAACGATCTCAAGAACAGACCCAGCTTATCTGAAGGAAATACTAAGACCGTATGTTCCTCCTCCTAAAAACCAACTTGCCATACCCCCAGCTCGCTCTAAGCGATCCCAGACCAAACTATTCTCTGTAATATTCCCTCAGTGGTGGAACAAACTTCCTGAAACCACTAGACTAGCATCCCTCTCAACCGTAAACAAACAAGTAAAGACTCTCCTCTTTAAAGACTATTTACTGCACTGATGTCTGAGCTGCCCAGACCCGGGGTAGACCCTGTGGTGTGTGTGTATGTGTTGGTTTACTCTACCTGACCCCATGCAAAAGCACAGAAAACAAAACAACAAAAAAATACTAACCCTAGTCTGCAGTCGCACCTATTGTTCTGTATATTTCCTGTACACCTTTTATCTGCAAGTGTTATATGCTATGTTTATGTCCTCTATTGTAAGTCACTTTGGATAAAAGCATCTGCTAAATGTAATGTAATGTAACCGAATGCTGATATTCTTTTTGGCATTTCAGACTAAAAGCAGTCCAGTATAATGTCTTAATGTCCACACTTCACTATTGACTTGCTACACCTTATTAAGTTAGTTTCATGGCATTAGTTTGTAGCAGTAGTTACACCTCTACCATGTTGGACTGAAAACTGTCAAAAAACACCATTTCAAACCTTATGTGAGCAACACAAACATGTCAATTAATATGTTTACATCAATTCAGTTGCTTCTTTATTGCACCTGGCACAACAAGTAATGGATTGAATAGCATTGTGTGATTTGCTGTGCTTATAGTATTGCAGCATTGTAAACTATGTAGTGCGATAAGTATTGTGTTGTCACATTCTTGCCAATACACAGCCCTATTGTGTGTGGAATGAAATGGGGAGAGAAGCTTAGTGCTGGTCTGTGTGTCTGTAAGTAGAGGACAGTTATATTTAATCCAGTCCATGCATGTTGTGTGTGTGAGTGTGTGAGTGTGCAGCGGCTGTGTTGAATCAAACTTTAGATTAAGTGGAAAAAGTCTTGGAAACCAAACACACATTGACTATGCACACACACACACACACACACACACACACACACACAGCAGTAGCAGCAGCAGCAGCAACACTGGGTTTTAAATTGAGCTGTGTGTCCCAGGCTGAGAGGCGTCCTGTCAGCCAGAGACAGGCTGCTTCCTGCAGGAGGAGGGCCAATTAGTACTCGGCTCAGTCTCCGCAACACTCAATTAGCACTGAGTCTTGCTGCCTTAGTGCCGAGTATCCTGTCAGTCACCTCTCAGAGCCATGCTATATCTTCTTGCTTTCTCACTCTCCCTGGCTGTCTGACTCGCTTTCCCTGACAAAGCAGTGAGAATAACATAATTCACACCCTTCATATAATCAGACCCTAAGATATCCTGCTGCTGTGTTCATCAATACTGCATCAAGCTAATTTCACTACTCATCAGCCAAAAACACATTTTCCTTAGGAGCGCAGCAGTCATCCTGTGCACTTTCTCGCTTCTTTGCAATGAAAGCCTGATAATGAAGATGAGAAAAAGGCATACAGGAATTTCGAGGCCCCCGACAGTTAGGACAGGGGATTTGTTAAAAGAAAGTGAGATTTGGTGTCATTAATGCGAATTGGTCTTCATTAGTGTAATTGTATGTAGGACCACATGCAGAACTGTCTCAATTAAGGGTTGTTCTTGGTTTCAAAAGACTCCATTTTTATTTATACACCAAAAGGTCATTTGTAGAAGTGTAAGCGTAAAAGCAAATAAGATTGCAAGTATACGCACTATCATAGATGTTAATTTGCCAGACTTGTTCTGCCTTGAATGTGTCTTTCATGTGAAGTAGGTAATCTTAATGTTTTTGCTGCAGGGTGGAAAGATTCCCATTCGCTGGACGGCTCCGGAGGCGATTGCGTATCGGAAATTCACCTCGGCAAGCGATGTGTGGAGTTATGGGATTGTAATGTGGGAAGTGATGTCTTATGGAGAGAGGCCCTACTGGGAGATGTCCAATCAAGATGTAAGTCTGCTGTGACTTTTGATCAAAATTGTAAGAATGAATGCATAAAAGTTGATGAATGGTGTGAATAATGACTGATTATGTTGTTAATGTTGATTTTCAATAGCTATGTTTATATACAAGGTTTTTGGTCTAATTTTGAAAATGACGAAATTTCCAATAAGTTGTTTACATGACAATTAAAAATAAATATCCCTACTTTATATTCCTGTTCAGATATAGTCGTGCATACTTTTATGAAAAGCAGAGATTTGTCATAATCTCCATGAGTGGCCAACTGACTATATTGTCAACATATTGATTTTTGATAGATTTTCGTTCATATTTAAAAAATGTAAAAAAAAAAAATAAAAAAAATCTTATATCTTCTTGAACAGTGTTTTAAAATTGGTGAATTTCTCTATATAATTAGAAATTTGGTCATTTCTTTAGGTCATCCACCTCTCCAAGAGAATATTTTAGTTTCTTTTTCTAGATGAGCATAAACAGGGACCCAATAAAAGACAGAAATTAGAAGAATTTTCCAAATACACTGTTAACACATTTGAAGAATCCCCATAAAACCAGAATAATATCATCAAATCCCACATCAGAACTGAAAAAAAAAAAAATTATTTCAGAAAAGAAAAAGAACTCAGAAAATACACGAGTATACACATAAAATAAAGAAATATTAACACACCCCATACAATGTACATAATGAAACCATCAAACTCTGAAGACAGACACAATGCATTGTAGAAAAAATTTAAAATGGAAAAAAAAAAAAGAAAGAAAATTACATAAGTAGCCTGTGAGTCATGTGAATCTGAGATTACATGTCATTTGCTCTGGTCAATTGTGTCTTACATTTCCACCTAGATAAGGCCGAGATAATCATAACCATTTATCTGAAATGGAGCAGGATTGATATGATGTCTGAGAGATACAACCAGAATGACTACTCCTGATGCCCAAGGGTCTTTACAATCAACTATTGTATCACTATCACACAAACAGTGTAGAGGAACAAACTACCACACCTGAAGCCTAGATGGATAAGAAAGATGCACTTACTGATACAGTTCATATGGGTTTGTTTCTATTGCATTGTTCTGGTGAAATTTTTATCAAAAGATACACCGATCACTCATAACATTCTGACAGATGAAGTAATAATATTTCATTACAATAGGATCGTTCTTTGGTTTGATATATTAAAAACTAAGTGAAGATTTAGACTCCAAAGCTCTTGGAAGCAGCAACATAAACATCAGCATAAGGAGCATATTATAATATTTGAGATTATATCAGCTACTGCACATTTGTTACTTTATATACTATTATTATTACAGTTTAGGTCGTTCTCACTTGAAAACAACGTGTAGCTTTCATCACAATTTTTTTTTTTTTTTTTTCAAACTTGGAAAACCTGAGTGATAGTCTAATGGCGCTTTTCCACTCCATGGTACCGGTTCTACTTTACTCAGTATTCCTGTGCTGCTTTTCCACTTACATGGGACCAGCTCGTCTCAGCTCGACTCATTACTCTGACTCAGTGTCGTCTGCTCAGAGTTGCCAAAAACTCGCTCATTGTGTATTTTCTCGTCTGGATTTTTACATCCACCACCACAGACTGAATCTCCGTTCCGTCTATGGTGTAGTTTGGTTCTGTCATCATGTGGATTCATGTTTCGCTGTTCACTGTCTACTTCTGCGTCTGATTTTTGTAAATCGGTCACAGAAAAAACTGTCTGACCAATCAGTGTCTGCAGTGTTGTGACGTCACATTTTGGTGTCGGTCCCAACATTTTGGCACCTCGACTGAGGCGGTTCTAAAAAACTAGTATCAGGTCCAGATTCCAGGGTCCTTTTTCGTAATGGAAAAGCGAAAGAGCCGAGTAGAGTCGAGTAGAGTAGAGCCGGTACCATGGAGTGGAAACGCACCATAATTATCACTAATCTATTACTGTTTTCGTGCTTCAGCACCTGAATCACTTCCTTCACAGTGAACAACTCCAAAGACAAGTCCATCATGAACACAGTCTACTTGTTTACATAAAAAACTGAAACATCACTCAGGCCTTTTCGGAAATGTTGTGCCCAAAGTGCATTATGGGAAGCAAAAGCAGTTTCTCACAGGTTCAGGAAGAAAATGAGCCAGATTGCTTCAACATAAAACTATACAGTACACCAGGTTTGTTTTAAACCACGAGTATCGTCAGCGTATACTAAAGGAAACATTTGGGTTCAGCACTCAAGAAGAGACAACGAAATTGTTGCTGCATGTAACTCCCATTCCCACAAAGCACGCCGCGGCAAATTTTTTTGGTTTATTTTCTCCCTACAATCTAGTGTCACACCGATATCATATACGGAAAAAGTAGACAGAACGTGATTTCTGTTGCAGCCATTGAGAAGCCTGCACCGGTGCAGACTCGCTGTTTAAGGGTCCGACAAGACACTTCCCCTAATTCAACTATTTTCCCACCATTTTGGCAGAGTTTTGCACTTTTACTATAATTATTATATAAGCTTACACAATACTGTAAAAACACATGATTAAAATTACAATTTAATATAAAAAGCGTCTAAATGGGAAGCGTCCATGTGGAATGACACCGTTATGGTTATGGCTCTGATACCTACATTCACTTCCTGTTTGTCCTACACGTCGATCCTCACTTCCGATTTAAGGGAATCCCTTTGTGTGATTTTTGTTAATTTGTTTCGGGAGTTTGTATTTGTGTTTTTGCCACATGTAAATTTGTTTCGGCGCTTGTAAAAGTGTTTTGTGTTTTGTAAATTTGTTTGCACATTTGCAAAGGTGTTTTTTATGAAACGTAAATTTGTTTTTATGATGTAAATGTGTTCTAATTGTAATTTTGTTTTCAAACTTGTTAATGTGTTTTGTGAAACGTAAAAGTGGTTTGCACTTTCCACCGTAATCATATCTGGATTTGTAATTAAAACTTGCCAGTCATAAACTAAAACTAAAAACTAAATTTAAAAAAGCACTAAGTTTACATATTAATGACAGTAATTTGTTGTTATCTGTCACTTCATGCTACGTATTACAATAATTGGTACATAAGTACAAAGCTGAGGGCCTTAGGGATTCAGAGGTAAAATATGTTTCCTTTTAGATGCTGAACAGAGAGAGTTATGAGGAAACCTATTCATATATAGTACTTTCTCAAGCATTTGTGGGCAATGAATGAATTAATAATATTAATGAATATGCAGAGAGATGGAGACATTTTGCAGGATGAAGAAAAGAGTGTCTGAGGTGTGTGTGAAACAGGTGAATACACATGGAGGCGCTGCACTAAGCAGTAGGTTACGCACATTTAAGCTACAGATTTCCTATTAGTGCTACATTTTTACATTCCTACAAGTCTTTGGAATGGCCTTTTTTTTGTTTTTGTTCATTACAGAGCAGATGAGTAACTAAGCGAGGGATGAAAATGGGAGGTGTTAGGGCCCATAGCACAGCCAGGAGATGGAATTCACAGAGAAGTGTGTCATACGGCAACGATAGAGAAATAGCTTTTGATTCAGACGCCGCACACACGCACTTGTTTCCCACCCGCAGACACATGGACATATGCACGCACAGCCCTCCAGTGACCTCTTCATCCCCTACTTCAGACCCCTCCCTCCACCGTTTGGTTATTAGGCTGTCTGTCTCACAGAAGTCTAGAGACGAGGAGAGGAGGATGAGATGAGAGGGGAAGGAGAGAAGAGGAGAAGACGTTTGATGTTTAATTGAAAGCGTTATGCTGGATTTTCTCTGATCTGAGCTAGCAAGTGCAGCCGCTCGCCCTCTCTTCCTCTAAGCTTTCTCCTTCTGTTCCTCCATTTCTATCCCTTTCAGTTTGTCTGTATTCTCGTCTTTGTCTCTCACAATGCAACCTCTTTCTGCATTCGTCCCTGCCCGTCGTCCGTCTCCTCCATCTTTCTTTCTTTAACCTCTGTCTCCTTCTCTTTCTCTGATCTTCCTTCCCTGCCAGTCAGCTGTGTGTAGTTTTTCTCCCACTCAGCACACAGCAGTGATTTGATGCTGCGCCGCTCTCTGATGCCTCAGTGCATATATGCGTGCATGCGCTTTCATGCATGAGTGTGTGTTGGTGCGCCTTTTCTTTTGTGGGAATTTGACACAAGTAAAGGCTGTCATGAACTCAACAAATCAATTCCCTTCAGTGTCTTGCACTGGCAGAACTAGGCTGAGAACTCCAGCCTGCTTTCCACAGCAGGGTTTAACACAGAGAACCAGGATTTATTTATTATTCATCTGACAATTTCCCCCAAAAACATTTCTGTGATTCACTGCTGCATCTTGTTACTTGTGGAAATGATTAACCCAGCTCTGCAGCATATCAAATAAACAAATAATGCTTTTATGATCTGTTGATTCTCCCGGGGTGTGTGTGTGTGTGTGTGTGTGTGTGTGTGTCTGAAAAAAACAGCTTGAACTTGCTATGTATAACTCTGTCATGTGTGTGTGTGTCTATGGGTTGTGAAAGAGATCATGAGACAGAGGGGGGGGGCACATTACCAAAAACATTGAGCAGGTGTTCTAATAATTGTCCTCAGATCAGCTGACAACTGTTGCTCTCAAAGCGGTGCAGCCTGTGAAATGAATGTGTGTGTCCTTTTAAGTATTTCATCCGTCATGCTCTCCTCAGTCTGGCGGCCTCTATAGCTGTCAGTTGTCAGTGAAGGAAGACAGTGTGTAACATTACAACAGCCAAAATACAACACTCGGTGACCCCTCCCAACAGGTAAAGAGCGATGGGGGCCAAAGCGTTGGAGCTGATACATGTTTTGAAGGCTGCTGCTCTCCGGTGAGCACAGACTCCTCTATTATTCACAGTGTTCGCCTCTAACCGTGGCCCCACTTTATGGACTGACAGCACTAATCACAGCTGCAGTAATTGCATCTGATTGAGCTGTGCCAACTGTCCCGTTTGATACAGAACCACTCTGAGACCTCTCACTCAGCTCCCTGGAGGTCAAAAGGTCAGCTGACTCAGACAGACACGCACAAACTGTCCCCTGAGCGTGGCCAGGTGATGGAGAGACGATGCCAGATGAGAAAATAGATGCAAAAATTCAGTCGGACAGAGAGGGAGAGAGATGGAGAGACAATGGGTCAGCAAGGTCAGAGGGGGGATGGAGTGATTGATTGGATACATCAGCAGGTACCTATTTTAGGTTGGAATCAACTCCCAAAACCCACACAAGAAAACAAATAAATGCACACAGTTTACATGCAGAGAGACCATAACGTCACAGCAGAAAACAGGGTTGTGACACATTTATCAAGATCATATTCAAACACTTTTAAGGGTTATTTTCAGCATTTTTCCAGCACCTTATCACTGGGGTAAAACACATACTGTATCTAGAAGAATATATATACTCATGATTTTTTTAATCACAATGATGCACATTGTATTATGCTATAAACATCTAAAATTATGTTTCAGAATTGCAAAAAGTTTAAGAATTAAAGGGAAAACAAGGGAAGCCACTTGGCATTTTTCAAGCACACTCGAACTGAGCCAAACACCTCAACCTAAGAGCACTCACTCACTTTTTCAAAATGTATCACCTCCCTGTGAGTAGCTTTGGCTCGCCGTCTAAACCACCAGAGTTAATATTAAACAGTTTAAGTGAAGGAAATGAAAGATGAGTATGGGGTAGTATTATGTTCTGAAACTGTACAGTGCTTAGATAATACTAGGAAACACTGCTGATATTCACAACATACGGTTATTTCATCAAGGGGGACAAACTTCATGCCCTGATGGTGTCACATTATTGTAAGGTTAATGGTATGGTTACCTAGGTTACCTACACCAGTTGTCAATATAAAGATAAGTTTCATGTAACAATCTATGTTAATGTACTGGTATTAAAATGAAGATGTGTGGGTACTGGATACTTGTGAGCTCCTCTGTTGACCACCTTCAAGAAATAAATATTTTAGTTGATGTCTTATTAAATCTTCAAATCTTTTTAGTTATTAGCTTTGATTGGAAAACTGATCAATATCTTACCACTACTTTTGGCTCATCACTGTAGGGTCTGAATAACACAATTTTTTTAATTTACTGTTTATCGTTAGCAAGAAGAGGTGACGCAGAAGAGCAGACAATGTGCAGAAGAGAACATGTGGGTTTGGAGAAAGGAACAAATATTTAGCAGAGTTCAGTGCCTTAAGATTGATCTTCAATGCAATATTTCACAATTGCATAGAGTATCCGAAAAAATTTTCCACCACTGTAATGGTACTACTACTACTTTCAGCTGCTCCTTGTTAGGGTTTCTATAGACAATTATCTGCTTCAATAAAACCCTGTCTCCTGAATCATCTTCTTTCACACCAACAACCTGCATATCCTCCCTCACCACATCCATCTTTGGTCTTCCTCTTTGCCCCCTACCTGGTAGGGTCATAACAATGTCATGGTATTATGATTAATCCCGATTTTAAATGTCATGGTTAATTCATCATCAAGGTTTCCAAAAACCATCTCATAAAGCAGTGTTTCCCAACCTTTTTTGCACCACAGCACATATTTGACATTAGAAAAATCACAAGGCACACCACCAAACCAAAATGTAACAAAAAGTATATTTATACAGTAACCCCTCAAACTGAGCCCCCAAACTGAAGTCTGTTGTATACTGCTGTATATTATGGGATGCATAATAACCCGATACCTGAGGTTCGTGGGTAACACTAATCCATGCATCAGTACTGAGGGGGCTTTATCAACAGAACCACCACATCACTTTTATTTTTATTATCAAACAGAAGCAGCAGACTGTTGTTACAGACTGGATCATTGGTGTGTGCAGTTTATGGATCTAGATCACACTGTGGGCTTACAGAATCTTTCAAAAATGTGAATAACATGAATAACCTTGAATTTCTGAAGAAAAATAAGTGCAATTTTATATGTCAACATTATCACTTACATATTTGCATGACAATTTAGATCACAGTAAACCTACAAAGACACAAAAGTAACATTATTTAGTAATAGGTATAATATTGTCAAAATTACACTTAATTCTCAGTAAGACATTTCATGTTCATATTCTGTTCATATTTTTCCAGGTTATTCACATTTTTACTTTTATACATTGAAACAAAAAGAACAAAATAGAGTTATTATTTATAGGTTATTATGATAGTATTTAGTATATGGTCTGTAAATAGCCCCTGAACTAAAGTGATTTCTTACACCCTTAATTGTTAATATCTTCAGTATAATTTGGACATTTCACAAATTCATCCATGGGCCAGATTGGACCATGTAACAGCTGGTTTTGGCCTGCAGTCCATATGTTTGACACCCTTGCTATAAATCATTACAAATAAGAAAATGTTCAGTTTTCCAATGCACCATTACTCTAAATGACCGTTTTGCAGTGCATCAGTGTAACCATTTATTGTGTTTGTCTTAAGTCACAAGGTTTTGTTTGGCAATGACGAGGTCAATTGTCCTGTTTGATATGGTATAAATAAATAGAACATTATGAACATAGCTTTATAGCTTTGGCTGTCCTCCAATTAAGATTCAGATAATGTGTGTGTTTCATGATTATGAGATGTAAATATAATCAGGACCATATGTTTTGTTTATAGCTCAATGTGTTGAAATCAGGCTTTTGTTGTTTCTGTCTCACACTGCAACCACTAATGCATTTCTTCTGGAGGCAGGTTGGACACATCTTACTGTATATCTTTATCAAACCTGAGATATATTAACATAATTGTCAGCCTTTACTGTATCTTGTCTCTTTAACATCATTTTGGTTGTATTTTTAGATCTGCAGCCTGCTTCAGATTCAACACCACTAATTAAATAGACAGAGACACTCACCATGCCAAATAAACTGATATCTTTTCCCAGGAACTCTATGAAGACTGTCACATAAACCTAAACACACACAAACAGAGTAAGGACGTGTAGTCGCACACTCACACACCTCAAAACAAATGATCCTGCCAGAACGAGACACTGAATCCATCCTGATTACCACAATTGTCTGAGGCTGACCAGTGAAGTTGTGAGGACGCAAAAAGGATGATTACTGAAACGCTAAAAAGTTTACCTGCGTGATAAATAAAGACAGAGGGAGAAAGTGAGAGAAATGGAAAGCGTTTGTAATTGAGTGTGTTTCTATGTACGTGTCTGCATGTGTGTGTTTGAGAAGGAGAGTCAGCGAGATAATGACCTGCCTGATTGATAATCGATGGCCTCCCTCTCCTCTTGTCTCGTGTTTCTGTTCTAGGGTTGTGTTTTAATGTCGTTCCTCTGCTCGCTGACCTCATTAAAGGATCTGGTTACCCTCAAACAGCTTTTTAATTTAGCCTAATGATTTTTTGCATAATAGATCAGATACTTGGTAAGCCCTAGGGAGCAGCCCTTCTCTTCAAGGTGCCTTTACAGCGAGAGGAGCCAAGGTTTGGGAGGTTGTTATTGTGCTATATGTGTTTTTGTTTCTTGCTGCTATTCTTTCTTTAGTTGGTTAGCGTCGTATTAAATGTCTCTGCTGGAAATTATTTGTGTTTCCAAGGGTTTTAAGCATTCCCTAACTTATTTTATCCAAAGCATATCACCTTCTAACAGTAAGCACATTTTAACTGTTGTATTTTAGACAAGGATATTAGAATAGAATAGAATAGAATAGAATAGAATAGAATAGTTTGTCACACACATGCACCACAACTGAGAATTTGTCTTCTGCCTTTAATCCATCACTAGATCATGCATCACACACTCCATGATAGGAGCAGTGGGCTCACCATGGCAGGTGCCCAGGGAGTAAATAGGGTGGTTATGTGCCTTGCTCAAGGGCTCATCAGCAAACAACTCTCTGTCAGTCCAGGGAACTAAACTAGCGACCCTTCAGTCTCCAGATGACTCTCCAGACATCTAGACCATGGCTGCTTCCCACATTCTATGACAATATAAACTGAACATACTGAATTAATCCAATTAAATTAGGTTTTTATTTCTTAAAATTGTGAAAAAAAAAAAAAACATTATTCCTCTGAAGTCCTAGTCTGGCGAGCTCCAGACTAAATCACAAGTGAGAATTAGTCTGGAGACCACCCATTCATTTTCTCGTACAGACTTGTGGTTTCCTGAACTGGTGGCTCGTCCAGGGTGTACCCCGCCTTCCGCCTGTAGTTGCTGGGATAGGCTCCAGCCCCCCCGCGACCCCGAAAGGGACTAAG